>MU228464.1:700536-712689 GCA_018584345.1 Thuja plicata | reverse complement strand
ATTCTGAAGTTTGTAATTCCACATTTGTGGAGCCAATAAGAAGCCAATTTTCTGTTCTTGCAAATTTTTGTTGTTTCTCTTTGTTTCTGTCATGTACTTGTGGTATTAAGGGGAGTCCCCTTCATCATTTTGACATCCACTAAGAATTTATTAATGTCAGTCTCTGCTTTAAAAGCCTCATCCAAAATCTTATTAAAAGCTTCCATATCAAGATCAAAATCTGTAATAAATGCCTCTTTACTAGCCAGTCTGCTATCAAATTCATTTCTATAGGCCTCCAAGTCCTTAATCTGGTCATCTTCTCCCTTAAGTGGAGAAATAAAACTATTGAAACTCAGTCCAAACATGCTCATCTTTGCCTCTATCTAATTTAATTTACCTTTGAAAAATGGTAAAGTCACATTTATTTTCTTGATCTCATCCTCTACCTCTATCACAATCTCTGGTAGATCTGGCCTATGTGGTTGTAAAGAAGCCAACCTCTCAAATAGTTGTATCCTGGAAGACCATGTTGTGAAAAAAGGAGTCAAAATAGAGATGTACCCTGTCACCTCAACATGTAAAGTAGGTAACTTATTATAAGCATTTAGGATTATATTAGTTTTATCATTTAAGATATCAATCCTATGTTGAAGTATATTCAACAATGCATTTATGGCAATCTCATTATCTTTCTTAGCCATATCATTTATTTTTACTTCTTCCCCTATTTCAACCTTTTCCTCTGTATGTGGAGGCAATTTTGAGGGTACATATACCACTTCTAGATTTTCCAACAATTGTTTAGACAATTCAGCAATTACCTTATCTAGCTGATGAATCTTGATGTGGCATAGTTCTCTATCCTTAGCCAGGGCACTAGCCTCCTCTATCGGGACACCAGATTTCTTAGATGATTGCTTTGTCTTATCTTCAGTCAAATGTTCCTAGTGTGTCATTATTTTGGAAATCTCTAGATCACCTGTGTTTTGAACTGTCCTTACAATTTGGTTTCCCACCATGCTCTCTTGAATATTCAACAATTGAGGCTTCTGGTCTTTAGGACATAGACTCCACATGGAAAATGCTTGGGAATTTGGACTATATCTGAATCCCTTGATCATATCACCAATGTGGATCTTAGTGGTCATTTTTAAATCTGATTTCTTTCTTATTTGATTTATTATAAATGCTGAGGCTAAATCCCAGCCTTCAACAAGCAACGTGCCAGTTTCCAACACTAATTTTTTGGCTTCTTCAAGAGTGATGTGTTCAGTTTTAGGATCTTATGTGTGTAGAGCTAAGAGAGCCTTGTTTGTCACTTCTTCTTCACTAGCTATTCTCAATTGCTCTCTGATCTTTTCCTGCCTTCACCATCTAAGGAAATATTTGATTTCATCAATTTTAATGAAATTATCATCTTCCAAGAACTGTTGCTGATGGATCAATCTCTCATCTATACATGTTCTAAGGGGAAATTCTATACCTTCTTCTACCTCTTGTTGTAGTTTCTTTCCTTTCCTGATTTCCTTTCTCAAATTATGATCATATACTCTGTTACCAGGAACAAGAGCACTTACTCTATCCTTTTTTCTCTCCTTTCTCATGTAAGTCTTATCATGAGATGTCTGACCAAGATTAACTTTTTGCCTCTTGGTAGCAGGCTCATCTATATCATTAGGCTGAGAAATTTTAGTCAAGTCTATAATATGTCCCCCTTCTCCTTGTACTAGAACTACTTCTACAACATTTTTTTTTGGTTGATCCATATGAGGTGGGCTAACATATTCTTCTTCACTCTTTTCTTCATATTCAGACTCTGAATATTCAGGTTCTTGTCCTCCCCTTTTTACATCTAGGCATCTTTCCAATTGTTCACAGAGTGTGTAAAAGTTTTCCAACATAGCTTTGATTTTATCAAAATATGGTAAATCAGGGTAAAATCCTCCAAAAGCTACTCCTTTTCTTTTTATCTATTTTTCTAAATTCAACAGCTCTTGGATTTTTTCTCTTCTTTCTCTCACTTCTCCTTCATCAATTATATTCCTAGTTGCATCCTCCACCACACAATCACCATGCATATATGTATTTGGTATGGTAGGAGTTAGGAGTTTCTTAGCTCCTGTAATGAATCCCTCTAGATCAATATACCTATATAGTGCTACTCCCATCTTACAACTTTCCAACCATGTAGTTACTAAATCAATAGCACCTTTGCCAATTGTAAATTGAAAGATCTTGAACTGCCTAGGGGTTAATGTCCCCTTCCTATGTGGTGCAAAGTGTTCATTATGAGTTAACAAAAGCTTCCAAATAAATTCCATTATTGCAACTCTCGATGGTACATGATATGGTAGGACATGGGGGGGATGTGAGCATCCATACACTCTGATCATAGTGAAATTCTCTTCTAAATAAAATTGTCCCCAATTGTGGTCACCTTCCCACTTGTCAACATACTCACATTGTCTCACCAGTTGTAACACCTTCACTGGAAGTCTATTTTTCTTGACACCCAAGCTCTGCATCAAAGGGTAAACAATCCAGTTCTCAAATCCATAGAAATCATAGTCCTTGGAAGTGAAATTCCATATCTTAATCCAAAACTAGACAGGATTAGGCCAGTCATGAAAAATTCTTTGGGGGTTTACGTTGTTTACATCCATGATGCCATAATTAAAATACAATAAAAGATGCATCAGAATAGAATACTGTAAGAATTTGGGATCTTTATCCTTCTTCTGTATGGCCACAAACCCTTCATGCATCCTGTCAATGATATATTGAATATAATCATAGCTGGTGCTCGAATGCACATCTTGTAAATCTAAAACCATCATCAAAATCCCAACATTTATCTTGTCAGCTCCTCCATCCCTACCCAGCACCTTACACAAAGCAAATGCAATGTATTTGATATAAAAATGTAAATCCTTGAAACAATAAGGTGCAGTTCCTGGAAATGGGACAATATGGTTTCTGACCTCTTTAAGGATATGTTTCTGTAGTTGATTCCTAGCAATCCCAAGATGTAACCTGTATCTTTCCTCCTACTTTGTGAGGTTAATTTGAGTAGACATAGTACTATACAAGCCAAAGGCTTGCATAAATGAATTCTTATTTAGAATTAACAATGCAGTACCATCACTCTTTTTAATTGTCTTTGAAAAGGGGTCATAGTGGTTTGCTAGACCTAGAAACAAGTCTACATCTATGAAAACATCAAGAAAAATTAACCTAACCAAACCACTAGTCCAAGGGTTTGATATTGGTCTGGCCTTACTAGCATTCTTATAAAAGTAAATGTAAATAGAAAAACCTGTAGACCCTGGAGTCTGGGTTTCTCTGATATTGCAGTACTCATCTATCAATATGTTGGTATTTTCCCTCTTGCTTTTTGTAGATCCAGGCAATAGCTTCAAAAAATCATCAGAGAAGTTCCTCTTTCCCTTAGCATCTTCATCCACATCATCGCTCTTCCCATTGGTAGATGCCACACTAACTGCTTTACTCATTTTGTTCTATTCTCCACTTCCTATTCACCGATATTGGAACAAATATTTTCCCAGGACACCTTACCCTTCTTTGTGCACTGAAGATAATTCAAGAACTTTGAAAACTGAATAATCACCCTGAAATTGATAAAAACTTTACTAAATTAACAGTTATTTCTTCTTAAACACAGAAAACCTAGCAAATTTTCCGCTCTAAAATTTTGGATGCATGATTAAAGAAAATATACCTAAGATCATCCCTTTATGGTAATTTCACAAAGTACTTAGCTCATTATTGAGGAATCAATCAATTTTACCTTCAAGTTTACATGTTGTGGTATTAATTGAAATCCTAGCCGTAGCTCATGAATGTGACAAGAAATCAAATTCAAATGAGTACAATTTAGAAAAAACCATTATAAAATTCCAATAGAATCACATTTTGATATGATTGTCTCTTTATCGGACATCTTAGCTACCTTTTCACATAGTCATTAATTCTCTGCATTCCAATTGGATGATAAATCTCCATATTGTCATGTCATCAATTTTCATTTACCCTTTTCTCATCATAACTATCACTCTTCATATCTGGCGACCTAGCGACTATGCATTATCTCCTTGTCACTAATCAAATCTCTTAAGTCTAATTTCTTCTGGAGATCTGGTGACTGCATAATTCTCTTCACCTCGGATTAACTATGGTTTACTCCTGGCGATCATGTGACTAAAAGAATCCAAGTCACTAGAAGAATAGCCTAACTTTGAGTTTATTTGGAGACCCCACGACTATGGTTACTTTTTCATCTATTAAACTTTGATCGCTAAGTCTTTGAATGATTTTTTTTTATGAGACCCCGCAACAACCCTTAGTCACGTAATCATTGAATAAAATTTCTTTTTAATATATCCTTTGGAGACTTAGCGACAAAGCCTATGAAACTTTATTTTATTATTTTAAATTCAATTTGGAGACTATGTGACTAAAGCTCAGTCTCATTGTCGCAAGAACATCTTTACTCTATGCAAATTTTATAGAGACTCAGCGACTACCATTGATCTTAGCTTATTCTGCATCTTATGGCTCCGTCAAGTCGCTGAAAACATTCTTGAAACCCTAAAACATTTGGAGACTACGTGACCATAGTAAAATATATACCTTTACATCTTTTAGTCTCTTAATCGCCAAATAATACTTTTCTATTTGGAGACCATGCGACTGATGCTTTTTACTTTATTCATTTTGGACACATGTCTCATGTTTACTTGTTTGTCTCCAAGTCGCTAGAAGAATGTTGACTTATCAATTTTGACCAGTGACTACCTGACCACCATATACTTCATTTTAATCTGTAGTTTGTTGCCAAGTCTCTAAAACTTTTACTTAACTGACCTTTTATCTGGAGACATGGTGACTGAAGCTTTTTAACTCATCATTAACTATGTTCTGATTTAGAGACTCCGTGACTGAAGGAATCGCTAAGTCTTGTGATAATCTACTGACTGCACGATATATTGCACAACACCGTGACTTAACCTTTTGTCTCCATGTTTCCAAATCATATTTTTTCCATTGGGATACTTTGCGACAAAGGCTTATCGCTATGTCTCATGACTTATAAGGTATATTCTTTTATTTTTAGAGACATCTTGACTAAAGTGAATCGCTAAGTCTCCTTATAAAATAGAATATTTGTTTAACATTAGGAGACTGGGTGACTAATCTTAAAAAGAACATGACTTATTTCATGACTTAGGCTTCCAAAAGGTAACTCAAAAATATATACCTGATTAACATATCTAGGGTTTTTTGACACTTTTACATATAATAGAACCTAAAATAGGGTTTTTTACCATTTCTTTGGATTTTGACCTAAAAATATGGAACTTTATCAAGGACCTTGTAGCTTTGGAAATATCTTCAGAATTTATGCACTTCTCTGTCATGAAGATATCAAAAAAAATTTAGGGTAAACACCAAAACTGGGTATACAACCAACAGAACCAAAGGTCCACTCCCACTGTGCTAAGGAGATAGTAATAGGCCCACTCACATGGGGTAAACAATAAGTAATCACATCAAGGTATACATGACATCATACTCAAATGCATAGGAAGATCCTAGAAGTTCACTAAACCACAATAAAGAATGCTAAACGATACCAGAAGTAACCGACGCACATAGGATAACCTAAGATGTATATAGGGAAGTGTCATCAGATAAGTCTACCCTTGAGTTAACCCTAGTAGTCCCTATTAGATGTTGGCCCCAAAGTGACTCTATGTGGCTCAGTAATCCTTTTGTGAAGACAAGGATCCGAACTCTCCAATCCTAGCATGTAGTAAACTCAAGGCATGGGTAGAGGCTCAGTTATCTTATTAGTACATTTTAAAAACCCCTTAATGTTTCATATTATCACTTATTAAGTAACTTTCTAATGAGATGCCCTAGTATCTACTTAGAACCCTGGACTCATTGCAAGCCACTTCCCCTCTATACACTTAGTTAACCTACCTAGGCTCATAACCAAAACCATGAAGGTGTTACATAACTCAAATTGCATCCTACCCATACAGGAGCATATAGGTTCTCAATAACCATAGTATCCTCATAAAACCATAAAACACATCATATCTTAATCAAGTTGGGTATAAGAAACCAGGACCATGACACCATCACAAAAATACAAACTGACATCCCACAAGATACCATGCAGAATCAAAACCCCAAAACCTCTGGCTTTATGTCCTAAGGGTCATCTATCCCAAATAGATACCCAAAAACACGACAACATTTTTAGAATACACTAACCAATCATAGTGTTAACATTGGGATAAACAAATTTATAATATCTCAATTATCCAAATTCATTTACCATATAAAATTACTAACATCATTATAATTAATTCTCAAACAAGGGTACACACTAAGTCCATTATAGGTCAATTTATAAAAATTCCACCTATATAAATTATCCTATTTCATAATTACTAAATTTAATTATAATTACATAAATTACGCAAGCATAGGTGTAATATTATTATCTGATAATAATAATAATAATCATCCCCTAATGTACTATCAATATTTAATTTACACCATATGTTTTAAAACATCCGTAAAAATAAATATCGTAACATAATAAAAATTACTTATAATATACCCTAAATTAACTGATAAATAGTAATTAAATTATTAATAAAAACCCCTCTTTTATTTATTAATTAACAATAACATTAACTAACAATAAAAAATAAATCCCACTTAAAAACATTGATTAAATATTAATTAAGATACAAATTAACAAAAATAAAATTTATATAAAACTAAATTTTAAATTAATTAAAAAACTAAATTAAAAACAAAAAAACATAAAATAAAATTTACTTAAACTAACTTTAAATAAAGAAACCAAGTTTTTTTAAAACTATATTAGAAATCCCCAAAACCCATTACATGAAAATAAAAGCAAAAGGGATGGGATAGGATAGACGGTACGTGGGGGAGGTGAGACCCCACGTGGTCTCCTCACCCTACTCCTTAGGGAATAGTAGGCTTTTAATAGCCTGTGAGCCATGCGCTTGGGGGTTGGGGAGGTGGTGGCCCCCATCAAACTTGTCCTTTTTTTTGTGAAATTTTTTTAAAACAAATTTAACTTTGAACTAAGCTTTCTAATGTCATTTTAATTTATTTATTTTAGAATTTCGAAAACGGAAATTAGAAGAAGGCTTTTTTTTCCTTTTTTTTTCCCCCTTTTTGTCTTTTTTGAAAGGTTATTTTTGATTGGTATTCTTTTTAATCTCTGACATTTTTCTCCAGAGAGCCCCTTTTTTTAAACAATTTATTTTTTTCAAATAGATTATTTCTAAGGGCAATTATATTTTTCTCTACTATAGTTCTAACTATAGGATAACTGATTTTTCATTTTATAAGGGTTTTATAAGGAACTTTTCTACGAAATTCAAATAGCATAACCTTACTATGCTAAGTTATATTTTCCTCTTAACAATAATGGATCTAGGGTTTCAAGAACACCTAATTTAACAATAATTTCAAAATAACTCCTAATTAATAAAATCTTATCAAACAAGCACAAAGAAGACAAATTTTTAAACCAAGATTTGAAATCAACAAAAGGATCAAAACCCTACCTTATATCGAATACAAGAAATAGAGAAAACTATGCCTTTGAAGAAAATTGAATCTTAAATCCTCCAAGAACAAACAAAAGATGAATTCACACAAAGCTTCAAATCAACATGCAACCACAAAATCCCCAAATTCTCCAAGAATCCAAGAACACACAAAGCTCTTCAAAATCCTCCAAAACCTATTATTACCAAATGAGAGGGGAATTCTCCAAAAGAGAATCAACTTTCCTCAATCATGCAAACCCTAATGACAACACACCAGTTAACCCCAAAAGGACTCAACTCAAAATTGAAAGAAAATAATAATTTATTAATTAAAATATTTATTTACTTGCACAACTCAAGTTTGACTTATCAAACCAAGTTGCATTTTGAATTCAAACTCCAATTCCAATAATGAACTTGCCCATGTAATTAATTAAATAATATATAAAATAGATTAAATATTTAAAGCATAATCTTATCCATGCACTCAAATATTTAATTATTTAATAATGTATAAAAACATATTTACTCTAATTTCCAATTAAATATTCAATTAAATCCCAATATTCAATAATTTTCACTTTAAATAACTTTTCAATTAAACATAGGTATTTAATTTAATTTTCAATTAACTAAATACCCTATATTTATGTTAGTGAATAGATTTGTCTTTCTACAAAAATCCTTTTAAGTTTACTCTATCACCCTTAAAAGACAAACTATTTCTAATAGCTAGGTAAGTATCTTTTATGATCACTTCCCTCTGAATTTTATAACAGGTACAACTCCCTAATAAGATATTCAATGAAATGAAATAACAATTCAATCAGTTATCTTTTAACCATAAATCTTATAAAGGCTGCAATATCATTCTTTCATGATATGCTTCTAAGCGAAAATGAAGGAAATATAACCAAACAATGAGTAGGAAGGAAACACATTCACTTCCACAATTACATTTCATGAAAAATATAAATGACTTCTCGGCCAAAGATAATAGAAAGTAGACAAAATCTAGAATTTAGATATTATGAACCAATAGACAAATGTATAAAACAAGATAAACAATATGTCAACATAGCACACCTTGCTTTGGTTTGTAAACAACATAGATTCAATAACCTTACTGTCATATATTTTAGAAATTACTACACAAATAATTTCTTGAAATCTGTTCTGTTCATATTTAACAATCCAAACTGTAATTATTAAAATCCATATCTATCAGCCAAAAGTTTTTTGAACCCTTTAAAATTTTGAGCAGCTAAAATAAATAGTAGAAGAGCATCGAGAGGCCTCCCAAAAAACATGGCCTCTCAGGTAAATAGTTAAGTAGCTAAACCACCAGAAAGAGGACACATGTCCTATAAAGTTTGCATGTTAATTCAATAAAACTAAATAGCCAAATCAGGATCCTTATCAATAGCACGATCCTCTCTCCCCGCTAGACTTCCTTCTTCATTGGTAACTGATTGAGTAGGATTCCATTCTTTATACGCTTGAACCAGTTCTTTCACGAGTGACAGATGTGGGATCTTAGAATTTACTATCCGAGCCATAGAGGCATCTTTGCTCCACCTCAATTTCTTTACCTTCTCAATGACATTGGATAACTGATCAACACACAGATAAAGCATAGATTCAATCCTCTCTATCTGAGTTAAGTCAGAGGATTTAGGATTGATCTTTTCCCTGATAGTCGTAATTGCTGAGTCGAAAGCATCCAGAGCACCCTTTAGTTCTTGCTCACCAAAGACTGATGGGTAGGTATAAGTGAAATTAATCACTTTCAACTCATTCAAGGCAGCTTTTTGGATCTATTTAGCTTCAGTTTCATATTCCCTATTTTTTGCAATAGTACCCCTTATCAGAGCAATGCGCCAACTGATATTTTTCCTGAGGATGAAGAAAAGAGACTCTTTGGCACCATTTAAGGACTTTTCTACATAGAATTTATTAAAGTTGTGTCTCTCTATCTCCATAAATTTATCATTGTTGACACCCATTTTTGCTCTTTTGTATTCCAGACCTGGCATTGAGCTTGCAATTCTCCCATCACTGCCTTGGTGTCATGAAGAACTGAATGTGAATCTTTAATGTATTGACTTCCATTATTGAGCACTTGAGACATCCACTCATCAACTGAAGAAACCAAATTCTACCCCCTTTGAACTTGATTCAGCAGCATTTTACTTTCTGCAAAATTGGGGTCAAACACCTGAGATGATTGGAATAGCGGGCTAACATCAAAATTGCAAAATGTATTGATAAATTGGGAAAGTGAGACAATGGTTTCTTCAATTTCTTCTTCTCCTTGCTATCTTGCACTGATGTGATCAGCATCTATTTGGCTCTTTCCTTGAAAAGGTGGTTCTTTCCTGCTCCGTTCATAGTCCCTAACTAAATTTTAGTTACCTAAAAATCTTCATCTACCACATCATTCTTTTCTTCCTTTGGTCTTTAAGTAGCTACCTCAGTTGTCCACTTCCCAGTTTTAGCATCAGCAAACATGCATGTTGTACTCTTCACTTTCTTGGTCTTGGGAGTCTTTTGAGCATATTTACTAACAATATCCTGCACCGGATTTGATACAAGAATCAAACTCTGTTTCCTATTAACTAAAGAAGTTAACCATTTGGGTGTATTATTAGTTTTTGCTGGCTGAGGGCCAACTTTAGAAGGGTTGTCCATTAAATCCAGGGTTACATCATTGAGGTCAAAAAGATCTTTCCTGATTTGGTCATCATCTCCAATTTGATAGTTCAAATCTCCAAACTTGTCATCCTCTAGGTTAACTATTTTTTTCTGCTCCTGAGTCATCTTCCCTTTTCTTTGTGACCAGGATCTCGATCTGGTAATGAGTTGAGGAGAGGCCACAGTGGAAAGTTCTGCAACAGACTTCTTCTTGGAATCTTTCTTTTTCTTCTTATCAGAGGAACTTACATTACCAAATAGTTTAGGTGAATTAGAAATAGAGGGGGAGGAAAATAAAATTGAAGATTTAACTCCAATTGTTTTAGGACTAGACTTTTCTCTTTTTGCCTGCAGCCATTTTTTAGTTAGTTTGAGCACATGCTATGTTCTGCATTTAATGTCATCTTCCTCCTCTTTTGACCAATCAATACTTATCTCTTCAGTGTCCAGAAGTCTTTTGAAACTGGGTTCAGCCAAGTCAGAGCCGTCATCTATTACCCCCTCTATGCTGAACTGTATTCTCATGGACAGAATTTGGGAAATGCAAATTCTGCTATGGGCTCTCGTCATGACTTCGGACTCATTTTCCCAATCCTCCCAAAAATTCTCTAGATGGGGAACTAGAAATATGTGAGATCTAAGACCTAGGCTCCTGCTAGCAAATTTTTTGTTATCAAAGCCTATTCGCTCTGTATAATACTTGAAATCAAAATGACCAAGGTCACTTCCAATACTTATTGCATCTTCAATAGTCAAGCATGAAAACTTTCCTAGCTGAAACAGGAAGATTTTCTCCCCTCCTTCCCCAGGAAGAAAATGTTTAAGCACAATAGCAAGCTATCTACAGACTTCTACAAGGATGAAACAATCAAATGCATACCTAGGCAATTTTGTAGGGGCATCTTCAAAACCACCAATTCTTATATAAGAGAACCTAGGGAATTGAATATAAAAACTCCCTAATCTAGTCACAAACTGCTGAGCTTCTGAACTCATCCTCGTGGCTGAATCTCTAGACATCTCAAAACAAAGCTTACCCATAAAGGTATCATGAACCCTTCTGTAATTCTGAATCACATTGTCTTTACGAAGCATAGGAAAATATTCAAAAAGGCTCGTGAATCATACCATCCCATATCCTACTACATGCTAGACAATACATTAGATAAGAAGACATGAAAAAGCTACATCCAGTAAGCTTGGAACTCTTCAGTTGTTCTCTCATAGATTCTACAATTAATTTGGCCCAATCCAACTTGTGTTTTCCCTCTAAAACAATTTCTACATAACAGAACAACCAGTCTGAAAACAAGGAAGCCTCAGGTGATCCTCTAACTCTATGTATCATTACCATAATATCACTAATGTATGGATGCACATGACTTCTGATTAACTTTTTGGGTAAGAAGGAACCTCCCCTTTGGGTATTAATAACCATTGCTTTTCTATTGCAGTATGGTTTGCATCAGCATTTGGCTTGAACTTAACAAGAGATTAGGCAGGAGAGAAAGTGGAAAAAGTTTGCTCTTGGATTTGGAAATTTGAAGCGACAATTCCTCTGTTCATAGCCATTAACACCTCACCATTTCTTTTAAGAATTGATTTGGTTCGCTGGTCATAATGTCGTATACACTCATGGACAAGTTTAGGACATACCACTATAGGAGGGAAGCAAGCGGCTACACAGAACCCACTACTTAAAATTTCAATAGGGGTAAGTGTACAAAGATGGGGGACCAAAAAGGGGGTATAAGGTGCCACTTTTTTCTGAAATCAGCAAACTCTGAACTTCAACGAGAAATTGAGTATACTTACACTCAAAATTTTAAAATGTGACAAAAACAAGAGT
>MU228464.1:648982-682398 GCA_018584345.1 Thuja plicata | reverse complement strand
TGTTCATGAGGAGAAGATGGAGGGTTTGGTTGAGGATTTTCTATGGGGATATCATTTCTTCCTGACAATTAAAAGAAAATCTATTTTAAAACTCTAATTAAACATAAAATTGAAGACAAGAGAATTTCAAAATCAAATTTGAAGAAAAAACTAAAAATTAAACCTAAATTTCAAAACAAATAGCATTCATGGTTGTAGAGTCACTTACCTCTTCTTCTAGTTCGACCTTGTTGACGTCGTGGAGATATTTTTCCTTCACTTTGATGGAGAAATCCTCACAATGAATCGCGTACACGCTGTTATGAAGAGAAAAATAGCAAAACGCGACTTGGGAGAAGAAAAATGAGCCACAAAGTGGCTGCCCAAGCTTTTTATAAAAGAAATTAGGGTGCATGCCCTATAGGGTGCGGGCCCTAAAGGCCACGCGCCCTATGGTTTGAATTTCCCAAACCATAGTGCGTGTGCCCTATGGCTTGGGTACTCCAAGCCATAGGGTGTGCGCCCTATAGAGCGTATGCCCTATAGGGCATGCGCCCTAAGCACAAATGGGGGCCAAAAAGGTATTTGGCACCTTTTTGGTCCCCCATCTTGGTGCACATACCAATAGAAGGAACACTCTCCTTGACAGATGCAGTAATCCTATCAGCTATTCCTTCAACATCATATCCTTCTAAATTTATGTCTATTACAATATGATTTTCGCACACCAAACTAGACACACTCCCAAACAAATGGAATGCAGACTTCATTCTTGCAAGAACAGACTGAGAATTGCTATAGAAAATCCCATAAAATTCATAAGCTCTTAAATTTAAACACTGGAGGAGTGACACCCTGACTTACCTTAATCATTGTGGAAAATTCTGCAATCGGAGCTCCAAAAACTCTTACCTCCACTCTTTGCGCATACTGACAGTGATAGTATTTCAAAAAAATAATGAACGCTAAGAAGGGTTTTAATAAGAAACACTATGAATGAGTAATTAATTGGCCATAATTAAGGCAATAAAAGCTCAAAGAATGAAGTGACCGCTTGCACACATAATCATTTACTACCACTTGTGCAAACTTTTATGCCACACAAATTCCTCATTAATTTGAGAACTCAGACATGACTTAACCGTCGCCAATATCTTTCTTCATTAAAAGCCTTTTCTAAGTGGGGTTCACAACTAAAAAGATAGCGGTTGTCCTTTGCTTATGCCATATGTCACTTTTAAAATCATTGAACACTCTTGAACACTCTTGAACCGAGTTCAAGGTTGTTCTTGTGTGTTCATCACTCTTCAAGTCTGTTCCTTTTATATCTCGCCTTCATCTTAAAACTAGAAGTCCCATGCTTAACTATTAATTCCCATCTTTGATTAACCAAAATCTCTGAAGCTTGCGATCATGAAACACCTCTTTTAGTGAAAGCACTATTCACCTTCTACCACTTCATTAAAATACGAATGAGCTTGAACACTCTTAAACACTCTTGAACTGAGTTCAAGGTTGTTTAAGGCTGTTCAAACATGTTCAAACCTATTCAAGAAACACGTTAGAAAAATATTTTCCTTTTTTTTACAAACAAAGGTGAAACACAGGCAAGATCCTTTCACTGAGATTTTGAACATGAGGGCTTAGGCAACTTGAGATTCACAAAAATAACAAGGCGACTCTAAAAATTGAACATAAGGACAAAGATCAAGATTTGGACTAACACCGGCTCTGACTAGGGACTGAATTTTCTCAAAATCCAGATAACTCAAATACTCTAGTTTCACAAACTACTGCAAAAGGGCTAAGAAAAACTCAGAAGAAAGGAAATACACACCAAATAGAAGCAAACTAAAACTAATAGATACAACAGGACATAGGGACCTAGACTAAAGCTTCAAAAATTTGAGATCTTGCCCATTATAGGAAAATGGTAAGATCGATCCATCTGGATACACCAACTTAAAAGCATTGGTTCCTAACTCTTCACTGATAACAAAGGGGCCTTTCCAAAGTGATTCAAATTTACCGTGGGTGCCTTTTAGAGCCTTTCTTTTGTCCCATAGAAAAACTTAATCTCCCTTTAGAAAACTTCTGGGTCTTGCTTTCCTATCAAAAATGCTTTTCACTCTAGCCCGATGCTCAATAATGTTATCTACTAGAGCTTCTCTTTCTTCTTCTAGTTTATGCAAATACATGATCCTTTTCTCCAAGGAGTATTTAAAATTTTGATCTTCAATGGCCATTTGTAGCTTAGTTGCTGAGAGTTCCAAAGGAACTGATACTTGTGCACCTATTCCATACACCAATTCAAAGGGTGCCATACTGATTTCTCTCTTAAGTGTAATTCTATTGGCCCAAAGGGCTTCAAAAATTTTATTATGCCAATTCTTCCCACTATCATCCACTAACTTTTTCATGATCATTATCAAATTTTTATTACTTGACTCAGCCTGTCTGTTTCCTTGGGGGAAATAATCAGACGAATGAGCCAGAGAGATATTATGATCAAAACATAAAATGGAAATCTCTTGCGAAGAGAAGTAAGTGGCATTATCTGCTACAAATTTTTGGGGTACTCCAAAACATACCAAAATATTATCTTTTAAGAAATCACATACCACCTGAGAATTAGCCTTTTTGGTTGGAATGGCCTCAGCCCACTTAGTGAAGTAGTCAGTCGTTGTTAGGATATAAGCATGACCTGCACTAGACTAGGGATTGATAGGACCGATAAAATCAATTCCCCATTGTTTTAATGGTTCACTCACCACAACTGGTCTTAAAGGCAAGGCAACTAATTGGGGTCTTCCAAAGAACAACTGACATTTTTTGCAGTTCCTGACGAACGCATGAGCATCCTTGAATATACCTGGCCAATAGAAACAATTTCAAAGAATTTTGAATGTCATTATGTAGATGAGAAATGACCTCCATAGGCCTCTTCATGAAAGGTTTTAAGAAACTGCAACTACTGACTCTTATCCACACATCTTAGAAATGTATCATCAAGGCCTCTCTTATACAACACACCTTGCCATATTACATACTTTGTAGCTTGCAGTCTCAGGGTCCATCTCTCTTTAGGCAAAAATCTTTGTGGACATTCTCCATAAGTCAGGAAATAAGCAATGTCACAGACCCAGGAATCTGTTAAACTGACCAACAATACTTGAGATATTTCATATTCTAGATTTTTAGGATGACTAACATTTTCTACAATGAATTTACACAGACCCCTACCCCTGACCAATTTAGTGGGCTTTATTATCAAGTCATATTCCTAAATCTTCATCACCCATGCTGGTCTCTTGTTCATGGCTATTTCTTGTTGAGTGAGAAGTGCTTTCACTACTAAATTAGGAACAAACACTATAGAATGAGAATGAAGGATAAAAAATCTAAACTGCTTAACTGATTTCACCACAGCAAAGGCTTTCTTTTCAATGGGATAATACTTTAGTTCATGTTTGTTTAATGACGTAATCATGAAAGTAATGGGAGTCTCACTTCCTGAAACATCCTTCTGAGTTAGAATTCCTGACAGAGTGTGATCGGAAGCATAACAATAAATGATGAAATCTTTTTTGTAGTCCAGGTAAACCAGAGATGGGGCATTTGCTACAACTGTCTTAATTGCTCAAAAAAGATTTTCTACCTTCTTCTGTCCATTTAAAGGGATGTTTTTCACTCATCATTCCCACTATGTGCCTTGTTAACTCAGAAAAATCTAGGACAAAAGCTCTTAAAAAATTAATCTGACCGAAGAATGATTTGACTCCTATTCTTGTTAAAGGTAGACTAATTTTCTGAATAGCCTTTACTCTTTTGGGATCGATCCTAATCCCTTCTTTGGATATGATATGTCCCAACAATTTTCCCTTAGTCACACCAAAAATTAATTTTTTAGGATTAAGAGATATGCCATGGTCTCTACACCTCTATAGGACTGATTTGAGATCTCGGACATGATGTTTTCTTCTTTTGGAGTACACAGTTAAATCATCAAGGTAAATTACTATAATTCTATTTTTCAAATTAGCAAAGGAAGAATCCATTACCCTTTGGAAAGTTTCCCCTGCATTAATCAGGCCAAAGGGCATTCTATTATAAGCAAATGTTCCCCATGGCGTGGTAAAAGTAGTTTTCTGTTTATCTTCATCAGACACACTCACCTGATTATATCTAGAAAAACCATCAAGAAGAGACATCATTTTTGATCCAGAAACTACCTGTAATACAAATTCCATCTTGGGCAGGGCATAATTATCTTTTAGGTTGGCCTGATTTAAATTCTAGAAATCCACACAGATTCTTATTTCACCATTCTTTTTTCTGACAGGGACAATATTTGCAATCCAGGTTGAGTGATGAATAGGGTAAATGATTCTAGATTTTAGCATTTTTTCAACTTCCTTTAGAAAGCTTTTGTCTGAAAGGTTTTGATTCAGGCTTAAGAGGGATGTGATGACTAAATTTCCCTTTTTGAAAGTCCTTAAGGTCACTATAATCCCAAGAAAAAACATCAGTGTAGGCTGTTAACAGGATCTGAAGGTTTTTCTTTTCTTGAACAAAAAAAGTCTTACCTATAGATATCCATCTAGGTTTGGCCATAGTGCCAATGTTCACCTTTTCATATTCCTTTTGCACATCTGTTTGAGAATTTTTCCTTGAAATAAAACTATCATCTTTTCTAGAAAACAAGTTCTCTAAGGAAACCAAACCTTTGGGAATTTTGTTTCTCTTCAACTAGACAACTTCTTCTTCTAGTAAGAATTCAGGGTTAGACCTTTCACTATCTTCATTCAATCCTTCAAAGTACGTGGATGAGAAAACTTCTACGCATGCCATAAAATCCTTAATCCGGGTATCATCTTCAAAAACTTGCAGGTGTTTAATGTTATTTGGGACAGTTGGTCTATATATCATCTCAACCCTATATGTTCCTATTTTGAAATCTGGGTGAGGAAGAAGTAGAGATGTTGATACAGCTAGGGATTCAACCCTTGTATTGAGACTCCTGGGAATGGCTTCTATGGAAAAAGCTTCAAAAGAATCCACTTCGTCCCACACTAAATTTCTGTAATGTTTCAGATGCTCATTTTTTACTGTAAACTAACCCTTTACTTGTTTAACAATAAGCTCAGTGTCACCTTTCACAACAAGTACCTTTATTCCCAATGTCTTTGCCTCTCATAACCCTAATAACAAAGCCTCATATTCGACAGTATTATTGGTATTTTTAAAATCTAGTTTGTAAGAGAAAGGGATCTATTGATCATCGGGCACTTTAAAGACTACACCAGCTCTACAACCCACGGTAGCACAACTACCATCAAACTCCATCTACCAAATTTGATAATTTTCATTAAAGTCTTCACAAATAGGAGGGGCTTCATCTGAGAAAATCATGTAATTACCAAAGTCACAGTCTTGGAATATAATTTGTGCCTTAGGATCATCAGATGGAATTACAGTGTATTTATTTTTAGCTTCAGATTGTGGTTTGACCTTTTTCTTCCAACTAGGGATAACGACTTCTGACCAATCCATCTTTATTTCCCTACCCATGTCTCTGCAGAAAGTTCTACTTAAGAGCATACCATAACTTGTAGGTATATCTGCTACTAAAATGGTTAACTTGAGTCTCTTATCAAGATGGGTGGCTAAAATAGCTTGAGCATCTTTAACCTGACCTATTAAGGGCACTTGTTTCCCATCCATAGAATAGCACCTCCCAAAATTTTTGGTCATGGTTAAACCTAAAGCTTTGGCTATAGATGAAGGCATAACATTATCAGAGGCACCTGAGTCTATAATGCAATTACTCAATTTAAGACCGTTAAGGAGTAGAGAAATATAGAAGGGGTCAGGCTTCCTGGCTTCATCAAATTCACATTTTAGTTCTGGGGTAGGAGTGACAACAGTGTTACTCTGATTCATAACAAATGGTGAACCAACTGTAGGAATATCAAATGGATCATCAGTTCGGTCAACGGTACATTGGTGAGATTGTGATGAGTCCAAAAGGTCACCTTTGACATACTTGACCTATTTATCTAGTTCTATAGGATTTAATCTCAAATATTCCACAGGGGAGATTTGGATAGCAGAAGACTTACAAAATTCTACAATATCAAAAGAGGGCATGCTAGAATATTTTTTCACAACCTTAACATCAGGAGTCCAAGGACTAGGAGGAGAAGAATTACTTACAGGATCTTGAATCTTATGGAAAGTATCAGCTGATGTTGAAGTGTTCTTTGAAAACTTTTGATTTTGAGTAAGCATGGCACAAGCAGGATCCCCAAGGGTGACTAGAATATCTCTTATTTCTGAGTTAGATTCATATTATAAAAAGTATGAGCCAAAGTCGCTAGGTCTATCTTGAGGGAGCTCTTCTACAGTACATTATCCTAACACATCTTTGGTGGCCTCCATTTGTACATGTCTTTGCATATCAGGGCAAGAATTACCATCATGATCTATTGTTAGGTGAAAATAACACATGATAGCCTCTTTTGGTGAAGCTTCCAGGGACAATCTTCGTTGAGTAGAAGGCAGCAGAGGAGTTTTATTATGCCATTGATTAGGATGCTTTCGGCTGATATCCTGATAAGGGGAAGGAAATGAAGATCCTTTTTTTGGTAACTATCTTTTCAAAGCAATTACATCATTCATGAGTCTTTGAACAACTGGATCTGTAGGAGCTAAAGTAGAAGGTTGAGAGTGAGAAGTTTGCACATATTTTCTCCATTTCCTAGCTATAATAAGATCATCTTCTAACTTAGTGGCCTATTCTTGGGCAACAACTAAATCAGCTGGCCTACTCCTTCTTAAGTGAAAACCTATGTCTGGGGGCATAGAGTTTACGAAGAAACATTGTTGGTTTTTGGGGGTTGGTTTTTTGGCAACAGGAATTCTATGGATAACTTTTTTATATCTTGCCACATAATCTCTCCTTGGCTCATCAATCTCGTTCTTCATTTGTGTTAATTGTTCTAGCAGAGAATGTTCATCATCAGCCCCTTTAAAATGTCCTTCAAATGTGGTCTTCATGGTTTTCCAATTTTTAATTCACCCAGTTGGCAAATGACCAAACCATTCCACAGCTCCTTCTAAGAGGGATTGAGCAAAGAGTCTGACTACTACATCTTCATGTTGTACTGCTAGAATGGTAGTAGCTACATTGAATGCATTTAAGTGCTCATCTACTGAGACTTTGCCATCTCCAAAAAATTTAGGTAAGACTTCTTAAATACCTTTAGGGAGAGGATGATGAGCTCCCAAATTTAAAGGACCAATGACTACACCCCATGGCTGAGCCATAATCACACTTGGAAAGATTGTTACTAGAGGCAGTGCTTGAATACCAAACAAAGTTAAAGCTTGCCAGACACTAAAGGACGGGGAAGAATTGGGAGCAGTTTTAGGAGGGGAAGAAGGTCTACTCTTGGCTTTGGGTCAAAAAATGAAGATTTTGCAAACTCTCATAGAAAGTATCAAAAATACCCTCCTTCCTCTGAGACCTGGTGTATGGTCGAGAATCCAGTATTATTTTCTCTTATTGCCTCTGAGCAATTCTGTCAACAATTTATGCCTCTTGGGTGATTGGGAGCCCTCTCAACCACTCTCCTATATCCTCCTCTTCTTTTAAAACTAGGAGAACTTGTTGATACTGGTGATAGCTGGTCTTTAAATTCCAAGCAACAGTGTTCAAATCTGAAATTATGTCCTCTTGGGTATTTTGGAAGCTAAGATCAGGTTGAATAATAGGAGTTTGCTCCTCCAAGTTTGGTATTATCACAGCTGGTAGGACCATATCTTTTTCATAAAATAAAACATTTAAACATAGGTCTAAACTATAAGCGCTCCTCAGTAGAGTCACCAAAAATCTGTTAGTGAACAGATTTGTCTTTCTACAAAAATCCTTTTAAGTTTACTCTATCACCCTTAAAACAACAAACTATTTCTAATAGTTGGGTAAGTATCTTTTATGATCACTTACTTCTAAATTTTATAACAGGTATAGCTCCCTAGTAAGATATTCAATGAAATGAAATAATGATTCAATCAGTTAGATTTTAACCAGAAAGCTTATAAAGGCCGCAATATCATTCTTTGATGATATGCTTCTAAGAAAAAATGAAGGAAATATAACCGAACAATGAGTAGGAAGGAAACACTGTCACTTCCACAATTGCATTTCATGAAAAATATAAATGACTTCTCAGCCAAAGATAATAGAAAGTAGACAAAATCTAGAATTTAGATATTATGAACCAACAGACAAGTGTATAAAATAGGATAAACAATATGTCAACATAGGACACCTTTCTTTGGTTTGTAAACAACACAAATTCAATAACCTTACTGTCATATATTTCAGAAATTACTATACAGATAATTTCTTGAAATCTATTCTATTTATATTTAACAATCCAAACTGTAATTATCAAAATCTATATCTATCAGCCAAAAGGTTTTTGAACCCTTTAAAAGTTTGAGCAACTAAAATAAATAGTAGCAGAGCACTGAGAGGCCTCCACAAAAAAATAGCCTCTCGGGCAAACAGTTAAGTAACTAAACCACTAGAAAGAGGACACACGTCCTATAAATTTTGCATGTTAATTCTGTAAAAGAAAATAGCCAAATCAGACTCCTTATCAATAGCATGACCCTCGCTCCCCGCTGGACTTCCTTCTTCATCGGTAACTGATTGATTAGGCTTCCACTCTTTATACATTTGAACCAATTCTTTTGTGAGTGAGAGATGCAGGATCTTAGAATTTACTATTTGAGCCATAGAGGAATCTTTTCTCCACCTCAATTTCTTTACCTTCTCAATGACATTGGATAACTGATTGACACATAGATAAAGCATAGATTAAATCCTCACTATCTGAGTTAAGTCAGAGGCTTTAGGATTGATCTTTTCCCTGATAGTATTAATTGCTGAGTCGAAAGCATCCAGAGAACCCTTTATTTCTTGCTCACCAAAGACTGATGGGTAGGTATAAGTGAAATTAATCACTTTCAACTCATTCAAGGCATCTTTTTGGATCTGTTTAGCTTTAGTTTCATATTCCCTATTTTCTGCAATAATACCCCTTATTAGAGCAATGCGCCAACTGATATTTTTCCTGAGGATGAAGAAAAGAGACTCTTTGGCACCCTTTAAGGACTTTTCTACATAGAATTTATTAAAGCTGTGTCTCTCTATCTCCATAAATTTTGTCATTGCTGACACCCATTTTTCCTCTTCTATATTCCATACCTGGCGTTGAGCTTGCAATTCTCCCATCACTGCCTCAGTGTCATGAAGAACTGTATGTGAATATTTAATGTATTACCTACCATTATTGAGCACTTGAGACATCCACTCATCAACTGACGAAACCAAAGTCTGCCCCCTTTGAACTTTATTCAGCAATGTTTTACTTTCTACAGAATTGGGGTCAACACCTGAGATGATTGCGACAACGGGGTAACATCAAAGTTGCAGAATGTATTGATAAACTGGGAAAGTGAGACAATGGTCTATTTCAATTCCTTCTTCTCCTTGCTATCTTGCACTGATGTGATCAGCATCTGTTGGGATGTTTCCTTGAAAAGGTGGCTCTTTCCTGCTCGGTCCATAGTCCCTAACTCAATTTTCGTTACCTCAATATCTTCAACTGCCACATCTTTCTTTTCTTCCTTTGGTCTATAACTAGCTACCTCAGCTGTCCACTTCCCAATTTTAGCATCAGCAAACATGCATGATGTACTTTTCACTTTCTTGGTCTTGGGAGTCTTTTGAGCATATTTACTAACAATATCCTGCACCGGAATTGATACAGGAATCAAACTCCATTTCCTATTAACTGAAGAAGTTAACCATTTGGGCATATCATTATTTGTTGCTGGCTGAGGGCCAAATTTAGCAAGGGTGTCCATTAAATCTAGGGTTACATCATCAAGGTCAAAAATACCTTTCCCAATTTGGTCATCATCTCCAATTTGATAGTTCAAATCTCCAAACTTGTCATCCTCCAAGTTAACTATTTCTATCTACTCCTAAGTCATCTTCCCTTTTCTTTGTGACTGGGATCTCGATCTTGTAATGCATTGAGGAGAGGACATAGTGGAAAGTTCTGCAACAGACTTCTTCTTGGAATATTTATTCTGCTACTTATCAGAGGAACCTGCATTACTAGATGGTTTAGGAAAATTAGAAACAGAGGGGGAGGAAAATAAAATTGAAGATTTAACTCCAATTATTTTAGGACTATACTATTCTCTTTTTGCCTGCAACCATTTTTCAGTTAGTTTGAGCACATGTTGTGTTTTACATTTAATGTTGTCTTCCTCCTCTTTCGACCAATCAATATTTATCTCTTCGGTGTCTAGAAGTCTTTTGAAATTGGGTTCAACCAAGTCAGAGCCGTCATCTGTTACCCCCTCTATGCTGAATTGTATTCTCATGGATAGAATTTGGGAAATGCAAAGTCTGTTATGTCCTCTCATCATGACTTAGGACTCATTTTCACAATCCTCCCAAAAATCCTCTAGATGGGGAAATGGAAACATGTGAGATCTAAGACCTAGGCTCCCACTAGCAAAGTTTTTATTATCAAAGCTTATTTTCTCTATATAATACTTTAAATCAAAATGACCAAGGTAACTTCCAATACTTATTGCATCTTCAATAGTCAGGCAATGGGAAGATTTTCTCCCCTCCTTCCCCAAGAAGAAAACATTTAAGCACAATAGCAAGCTTTCTATAAACTTCTGCAAGGATGAAACAATCAAATGCATACCTAGGCAATTTTGTAGGGGCATCTTCAAAACCACCAATTATTATATAAGAGAACCTAGGGAACTGAATATAAAAACTCCCAAATCGAGTCACAAACTGCTGAGCTTCTAAACTCATCCTCCTAGCTGAATCTTCGGACATCTTGAAACAAAGCTTACCCATAAAGGTATCATGAACCCTTCTGTAATTCTGAATCACATTGTCTTTACGAAGCATAGGAAAATATTCAAAAACACACATGCCATCAATCCAAGGCTCATGAATCATACCATCCCATATCCTAGTACATGCTAGACAATACATTAGATAAGAAGACATGAAAAAGCTACATCCACTAAGCTTGGAACTATTCAGTTGTTCTCTCATAGATTCTTCAATTAATTCAGCCCAATCCAACTTGTGTTTTCCCTCTAAAACAATTTCTACATAACAGAACAACCAGTCTGAAAACAAGGAAGCCTCAGGTGAACCTTTGACTCTATGTAACATTACCATAATATCACTAATGTATGGATACACATGACTTTTGCTTAACTTTTTGGGTAAGCGAGAACCTCCCCTTTGGGCATTTAATAACCAGTGCTTTGCTATTGTAGTACGGTTTGTGTCAGCATTTGTCTTGAACTTAACAAGAGATTGGGCAGGAGAGAAAGCAAAAAAAGTTCACTCAAGTGGATTTGGAAAGCTAAAGCGACAATTCCTCTATTCACAGCCATTAACACCTCACCATTTATTTTAATAATTTATTCAGTTCATTGGTCATAATGTCTGAAACACTCAGACAAGTTCGGGACATACCACTGCAGGAGGGAAGCAAGCGGCTACACACAACCCACTACTTAAAATTTCAATATAAGGAACACTCTCCTCGACTGATGTAGTAATCCTATTAGCTATTCCTTCAACATCATATCCCTCTAAATCTGTGTATGTTACAATAGGATTTTCGCACACCAAACTAGACACACTCCCAAACAAATGGAATGCGGACTTCATTCTTGCAAGAACACACTGAGAATTGCTACAAAAACTCCTATAAAATTCACAAGCTCTTAAATTTAAACACTAGAGGAGTGACAGCCTGACTTGCCTTAATCACTATGGAAAATTCTACTGCCGAAGCTCCAAAAAATCTTACCTCCACTCTTTGCGCATACAGAGAGCGATAGTATTTCAAAAAAATAATGAACACTAAGAAGGGTTTTAATAAGAAACACCATGAATGAGTAGTTAATTGCCCATAATTAAGGCAATAAAAGCTCAAAGAATGAAGCGACCGCTCACACACACAATCATTTACTGCTACTTGCGCAAACTTTTATGCCGCACAAATTCCACATTAATTCGACAACTCAGACATAACTTAACCGCCACCAATATCTTTCTTCATTAAAAGCCTTTTCTGAGTGGGTTCCACAACTAAAAAGACAGCGATTGTCCTTTGCTTATGCCACATGTCACTTTTAAAATCATTGAACGCTCTTGAATTGAGTTCAAGGTTGTTCTTGTGTGTTCATCACTGTTCAAGTTTGTTCCTTTTAGATCCCGCCTTCATCTTCAAACTAGAAGTCCCATGCTTAACTATTAATTCCCATCTTTGATTAACCAAAAGCTCTAAAGCTTGCGATCATGAAACACCTCTTTTAGAAAAAATGCTATTCACCTGCTACCACTTCATAAAAATATGAATGAGCTTGAACACTCTTGAACACTCTTGAACCAAGTTCAAGGCTGTTCAAGGCTGTTCAAACCTGTTCAAGAAACACGTTAGCAAAAGATTTTCCTTTTTTTTACAAACAAAGGTGAAACACAGGTGAGATCCTTTCACTGATATTTTGAACATGAGGGCTTAGGCAGCTTGAGATTTACAAAAATAACAAGGCGAATCTAAAAATTGAACATAAGGACAAAGATCAAGATATGGACTAACAATTTAATAATTAATTCCAATAATATTCAATTAAATAAATCACATGATAAATCACATAATATCAATGCACTCAATTGAAATCAACAAAATCAAAATCAAACACACTCAAGGATGGGATCCACGAATTCACGTCAACTAGACAAATTTGGGTAGGGTAGTCAAACTTATACTCCTCCAATGCTTAGGACAATTAGGTTTAGCATAGGAATCGGACCTGAATATTATCTCCCCTCTCTTACCATTGAGATATTGCCATAGGGCACACTCACTCCTTCCAATTCAGGGAAGACGTAGCTCGGTACCTGCAAACCTGTCATCACAAATATGAACATACATGCATACAAAATAGCAAACAATGGTTGAGACTAGGTTATCGTGTGGATCTCACTGAAGCAAGTAACTACGACTCTGGCCCATACCATACCAAGCACATCAAACAGTAATGAAAAACATATAAATGATCCATGTGCATATAAATCTAGGGTCAATATTGTCATAAAACCATAATCGAAATGAAATCCTAACATATACATAATCATCATAAAGTAACCATAAATTACACGAACACAGAAGATATAATGTACTAGCAATGGATTCATAACATAATAAAATTCAATACATAAATATCCTCAAGATCAACAGAAATAACCACACATACATAAAAATGCCTAAAAATGTTTGGCAACTGAAACTGAAAAGCAAACTAAGAGGTGGGTATTACACCAAGTAACACCTGCTTTGGAAATTGATGTAAACCTAATTTAGGAAGCACAAACTACTTTTTGATTGATTATCTAGGTGAACAAATTGATTTCCAAGATAGATAGATTTTTTATAGTAATGTGAACAAGTGATTAGGATATTAGGATAATCATAAAAATAGATGTTTGATTTATAAATTTGATAGGATAGAATACTAATTTATAGGATAACTAATCATATTGGTCCCTTCTCAAGATCTAGAGTTAGGAACAATAAGTTGATGCGCTCAAAATGAGAAAAGGATTGATTGAATTTGGTTTGATTGACTTAGAATGATCCACTAATATAATGATACTGATATAATTCCCTTGATTTTCAAAATAGGCACATTTTTGTAAGTTGTATGTGCAAAATCTAGCCTCTTGGATTCTTGACTTATCAGATGAGTTGACAAATCCATAGTTACATCTGATTGAGAAGTGTGGGTTGAACTTCCTTTTAGATATTCCTTGGTTCTAGCTGAACTGGGGTTTACTGACACCTTTGGCAGAGCGTTGGTAGTTTGACCATAATACTTTCCACCTTCCAATCGGTGACATAAATATCACTCCCAAGGATGTCTACAAATTTCTCTGTATCCTGACTCGAGGAGAGAGGGTTTACTATGATCATGTATATGACGGTAGTGTATACACATTTGTTTGGTGATGAAATGATCAGAGATGATACGATCATGTGGGCACTATTTTCTTGTTTTCCCAGTTTGCCAGTAGTTCTAGGTCCTGTGATAAGAGGTTTACCACTTCCTGACTGACAAGGTCATGGATTCTCAGTTGGCAGGGGTCAGATTCTGGAGGATTTGATTGCACATTTTTGATGTTTTTATTGGGGTTCTTGCATGTTGGCACAACTTTATCATGATTTGCATGAGGTTGTTTACAAAGATAGTGCAGCTTTATCAGCTAGTGCTATATTGTTACAGTTATGGACCTGGGAGTATATCCCTATTAGTAGACTGATAGTAGCTTGGGTTCAAGGCTAATGATGGCCATATGCATTTTTATATGATGGGATGGTTTTCCAACATCATCTAGGAAAACTTGAGTATTGGCACTACACCATTGATGATATTGATTAGGTCATATGGAGACCTTACCTTGGATGTGAGGGATGGTGGGAGAATGACGATGAGCTTCCATATATTTTTTCCCCTTGGTGGATGATTGGTCGATCACCAATTTTTATAGAGATATTATGTTTGGGGAGAGTTTTTTGGTAGTATGGCTGGATCTAGGATATGCCACAGGGTATGGCTTTATACACACGAGTACAGGCTGAGCGGTCTATGTGGGGAGCACAGGTGGATTACCAGTATGCTTGTACTGAGATTGATAGATTGATATACATGTGTTTGGACATGTTAGACCATTTTGTTAATCATGGTATGACTACTGAGTACAGAGAGTGGTTCTTACGCCATAAATTTACTAGATTCACAGATCCTGTAGAACCGATTCTAGATATGGATGATACTTCTCATGATAAGGGAAGAGATGGTGATGGTAGAGGTGGTGGTGCAAGAAGACCAAGACATCAATATCCTAGAGCACCAAGAGATCCTAGGATACACAAAGCTGTAGGCAGGGGATGAGTGGGACGTCAGATGCGAGGTGGTCATATCAGGGATAGAGGTGGTAGTTTTGGATATCTGAGACAGAGATAGGTACAGGCACAGGCACAACCTAGACCAGCTATAGTATAGGGTCAGCAGAGACAGTGGTAGAGAGATGGCAGGTAGGTTCATATAAATGCTACTAGACAGGTTCCAGGAGCATAGGCTCTATCACAGGTTCACATTTAGGAACAATAGGTTCCTCTTGTACAGGGATAGATCCCAGCACATCAGGTGCCTCCTCAAAATTTCACAGATATCTCAGGCTCCTCCCCAGGCTCCTCAGGCTCCTCCATAGGCTCCATAGTGATAGATTCCTTGACATAAGATGTGAGGACCCTACAAGCTAGTTTGACATCAGTGGTTGTTCGGATGGATCAGGTAGCTGTCATGATGCAACAATTTGACTATGATGCTACAGAGGCCTAGTATTGCTAGTACCAGTCAGGTGCTACTGACTACACATGATAGATCGGGTGACAGGGATCTTGATGGGATAGGTGAGGGATCTAGTGTAGGTACAGGTGATAGATCAGGTGCCCTTGCTGGATATTGATACATATTGGATATCGATCCACATTGAGATGTATTGATGTATCATATTTATTGATTTTGATCAGGACTTTGTTGATGTATCATTTTATCGATGATATTGTATCTTGATATACACATATTATGGATCTTCTGATGAACATTTATGTGATGATCTCCTTTGATTCCTATGATGTGTTTATGATGTTGATGTGAAATTTATTTAGATGCAGATCTATATGATGTCTATGATGCATTTACTTTTATTATATGCGATGGATCTAGTTTATCTTATATATGACATAGATAGATGGATGCAAATGATTTGATGCAACTACTTCTATATGCTTCTCAAATTTTTATGATGAATGTGATGATTAATGAAATGATAAATGAATGTAACTAACTTTTTGGATTTTGATTTTATGAATGTATGCAACTTTTATGAAATGCACTCTTAAAATGGATGTAAAATGATTGAAGATTAATGCTTCTTTTATTTTGGTTTTCTAATATAAGAAATAATGATTAATGATTAATGCTATGATGAATGCAAAATATAATCTCACATCATTTATTTGAAACAAGGATAATTGATAGTTAAACCCCCCGATGCAAAGTGGGCAACTAGAAGCCTCTAAGTGACCCTAATAGGGCAATGTACCCTAAAACTACTTGATTCAGAGACAAAGTGCTTCACACTTATCACAATTGTGGGAAAAGGTCTTGGTTAGGCTATTACAACCTCAAAACCCAAAGGGGTAACCTAATCACTAGGTTTTACCAATCCTGCTACACCAACTACCAAGAGTGGCTTCAGGAGCACTTGACTCAAATTCTTAACAATACCCCCAAAATGACTTAAGGGACCAAGGGTGACCTATTCTCATAGGTGGGGTATATTTAGGTCCCTAACATTTATTTACAATGGTTCTTTCACTCAAATGCAATCCATTTGGCATGGTTGCTTCACAAACCCAAGACTATGCTTGTAGCCTTTTTTAGAAGGAAAATTGACCTTAGTTGAGATTATCACACATAAAACCCTTAAATAATTAGGGATTCAGGGACCCTATATGGCCTAAGACCTTGGAATTAATCCTTAGAACATGGAAATGAGAAAGAGACAGAATGACACACAAAATTGCTTTTGTAATTAGGGCTAATTAGGCCTCCATTTACACTAGAGGTACCTTTAGGATGCATCCAAATAAAAAAAAACTGATTGGGTAATGTGAGGATGTATAAAAGGGCCTCTTCCTCTGGTTTAGATCCTCTGATCAAATCCCAAATGAGAGTTATGACTGTTGTCCTAATTCTAGATGGGTGCATACATAAGGATATACACCTAGGGCATCACTTCAAATCCATATCCCTGCACTCTAAAGAACCTATCTTATAGAATACTTAAGAGAATCATACAAACAAGATTTCAACCAAGTTTCATTTATTTCCCATGGTGGAAAGTGGAAATACACTTAATTCTCTTAGAAACCCTGAATTAGGCCCTACAATTCAGGCAGTGAGTTTGTAAATTCAATAACTTTCAAACTAATATTTATCAGTGCATGTGACCAAAATAAAATGAAGGAATATTCACAAAAATAACCCTTGGTGTCATACTTTCATGCCCGGTTGTCCATACCCGACCGTACACAATGACTGTTTCTCAGGAATGCAAGGAAAATGGTTATTTTTATTAATTTTCAAATGCCATAATTACATGATCAGCCTACCACCCACTTGAAAGGGATATTTTAGGAACTCCCAATGGTTACATGAAAAGTTTGAAATGAATTGACCATTTGGGAGTTGGTTTTCAAAAATTTCCTAAGTTTGCTCAAAAGTTGCTTAACAACTTTTGAGCAACTTTTACATTTTTTGCAATTTTGCAAATCTATCGACCATACTTGGTCATGATGTTATTTTTGTGATCCCTAGTGGATCCAAACATTAAAAAATCAAAAATAAACTATTCTTATGGTTTTGGACCATAAATGACAAATAGTTGACCAAGGGCTCATAATGTGCCAAACTTGGAACTATGGCCTTACAAGGTGGTCCAGTGACTAACCCAATGTATTATCAGTACTAAAGGCCTCTTAGGACCTTGAGAGAACTCCTAGGTTCCATAGGAACACTTATTTAATTTAGGGTGCTCCTGCACCNGGCCCCCCCCCCCCCCCCCCCCCCCCCCCCCCAAATTTATTAACCCCCTTGTACTTGGGAAACTCCTCTAAACATATGCAATTAATCTAACATGAAAATGCAATGCAATGCAACTAATTGTCACTAGCTTTTTGCAAAAGAACTGGAAAAGAGATATATTATCATCATTGAGCATTGTGGAACTAGGAGCTAGTAAAATGATCACTGACCACATCATGATGATATGAATACTGCTTTCATCACTTTGGTAACCCCTTGGGAAACTAGTACAACCCTCACTAGTGGAATAACCAACTATGGGAGTATGAATACCGGTTTCATCGGATTCAATGTTGCAAGTGGATTTTGGTATTAAGATATGAAAAATATAAGTAGCCAAGGTATATGTTTGTGTAAACAAACAAAGGTTAATCCTCCTTCCTATATGAAAGTCCTTGATGGTTCTTTGATGACCACGTCATGAGATTAATTCTCACAAGTTGATGGACCTTCCTCAAAACACTAACTCAAAATCAATAAATATCATGTCCTCATCATTTCCAATCTACTCTAAACATCATCTATTAACTAAAAGATATAATAAAATGCAATTAATATCATCAAAAAGATTTTAGTGTTTTGCTTTGTATCAATATTTTCAAAATAATTCCAAACATTTTGATCATTTGGGTTGTGTCAAATTTTAATCCTGATAAAATAAGTCAATGAAGTTCAAGGATCAAGTTGTTAGGTCAAATTCTTGGGTTTGAACAATGATATATATCAAAGGTCCAAAAAAATCTCTCCTCTGAAATTTTGAAAATCTACTTCTGATATGTGATCAAAATGCAACACTTCTGAATCCGTTTGTACCAAAAACCAATGCTTTGCCCCAAAGTGATAATGTAACCGAAGGGCATCACATTCCAACAAAAGGTTCCCCATGGGCATGTAAAAGAAATATTTTCTTGATCTTTAGGTGCTATGTGAATCTAATTGTATCCACTAAATCCATCCATTAATGAGAACATAGAATGTACCACTGTTAAATCCACTATAGCATCAATGCTAGGAAATGGAAAATCATCCTTTAGACAAGAAAGGTTAAGGTCTCAAAAATCTATGCATATTCTAATGGATTTATCATGTTTGGTAAGTAGTACAATGTTGGATATCCATTCTGCATAGGCTATTACTCTCAGGAATCCAACCTTAATTAGCTTCTCCAATTTTTCTTTCACTAATAGGGCTACATGTGGATGCATTTTTCTCAATTTCTACTTTATAGGTTTGATGTTGGGTTTCACATTAAGATGATGCATTATGAAGCTTGGATCTATCCATTTCATGTTGTCATATGACCACACAAAGTTAATTTTCTTTTCTTGAAAGAATTCGATGAACTCCTTCCTTTTCTATGGGGTTAGTGATGCTGCTAAGTGAATAAACCTTGGTTCCAAATCAGTTCCAATGTTAACCTTTTCTGTTGGCTCTATGAGAATAGGAGATCTCTCATCATCATTTTTTGTTAGGGTATCCAACCTCTCTTCATTTGGTTCCACAGTTGGGTTTTCACCTTTGGAAAAATCTGATATTTTTACTTTTTTTAGGTTCTAGCACTACCACATGGTGGTTTTCACCACTAGACCTTTTCATTTTTTTGAATTTATTTCTATTATTTTGTGGATTGACAGGTTTGAACCCTGCCTCTATCATTATGTTTGGATTGTATTCATTGGTGGAAGAAGATGGCTCAATCGCATTTAGGTATTTGGCCATTGCATGGTCATTGGGAAAGTATAATAAGTCATTTGGTATGGTTAAATCCAAATTAATGAGTTTGGGATGAAGTAAGGCTAAGGAATCATTAGGAAATTTTTCATTCAAAGGATTCAAGGACATGACCTCGTTTGAAGGTTCATACATTGTATTGCTTAGGTCTATGACATGTTCTTTCTCAAGGTGTTCCATGGAAGTAGGATCAAAATTTTCCTCACTAGATTCCTCGTTGATTTCCATGGGAAAGAAATCATGTGGATTAAATATAAAATTTGAATCACCCCCTCTCAAAGGTACCCAAGTTTCACCTATCCATTTATTACCCCTAGATGCTTGACCTACCTTGGATTCTTGAGACTCATTTGATACTTGTGTAGAATTTGAACCTTGATTCTCATTGTCTTGACTTTTAACATTAGGAATGGTAGCATATGTGTGATTAACATCAACCTCTTTATCATAACAAGAGTCTTTGGATAGGGAATCCCACTCATAATCTCCAAAATCATCCTCACTCTCGGATCCTACCATGTGTACATGTTCATGAAAATCATGCATAGGGCTTGAAATTTCTCCTATGTCTTGATAACCTATTCCAGATTTCTCATCCTTTGATCTCCAAGAAGGTTCAATGGGTTCTAGCAATCCTCTATTCATAACTCCTAAGGGTCCTCTTCCCTTGTATCCCATTCTTTGCATAATTTGAAATCCCTTTCCATATTGTTCAATTTGAATATTGATGTGGTGTACTCTTTCCACGGGATTGTTTGAAGTATCTTCCTCTTTGTAGAGCCATTGTAAAACTTCATTGTCCTCCTTTTCTAGGGCTGATTTGTCACTCTCTCTTACAAAATGAGAGTTATATTTGTGAGGTGGATGAGCACTTGATGGTTTTCCATGTGTCTTAGGAGAAGTTGGAAAATCAAATAGGGAAATGAAAAATTCCCCCACTCCTTTAGAATTGATTCTACATTGCTTTTCAAAGTTATGCATCATTTCATTCATCTTTTGGTACTGGTCCTTCTTGGCTTGTTCTCTCTCATCCTTGGAAGGTTTCAAAATTTCCACCTTTGATGTACAAGTTTTAACTGAATTTTTATGTGAACTTTGACCCTCATAACTCACTTTCTCCTTTCCTTTAGTTGATGTAGTTGAGTTAGTTTGATTAGGGTTTGAGGTATATGTAGAATTTGATGTTAAATTTGGACCTTCATATTTAGCTTCTTCAATGGTGACATTAGGGATGAATCCTTCCCTATTGTGAGGAATAAATAGCTCATGACTAGGTTTCAATGTGTTGCAATATTGAAAGGGATTAGAATCTCCTCCAATTGTGATCTCTTCACCAATATGTGGAAATTTTATGCATTGATGATAGGTGGAAGGCACTGCTTGCATCTCATGAATCCATGGTCTCACCAATAATATATTATAAGTTAGCTTCATGTCAAGGACTTTTCATATGGTTTCTTTCTTGATAGGTCCAACTTGAATAGGGTAAAAAAATCATGCCTTTCGAAGATATTTCTTCCTCATCATAAGCCTTAATGGTAATCTTCTTTTTAGGATCAATGGATGATTCGGCTAACCCTATGGATGTGACAAGGTTCAATGTGCAAATGTTAATACTGGCTCTCCCATCAATGAGAACTCTCTTGACCCTATGTCTTTGGATTAAAACTTCTATATGCAAGGGAAAATTTTGAGGGTCAGTAATGGACATATCATCTTGTTTGAAGAATGAAAGACAATGTGGTGCAATGAGATATCCTACCATATTTTGAAACTTATCTTCCTCCAAAGTGATAGGAACATTAGTCTCCACTAGGGATTTTACCAAGATCTCCTTGTGATTGGGATAAAGTTTTAGTAACTCTAAAATAGAAATTTGTGCTGGAGTCTTTTGCAATTGATTAACCAAATTATAAGGCTTTGTTGAAGTAGATAGTTTTTTAGCCAAAATATTTGATTGTATAGGGCCAATAGGTTTATGAGCACCTCCTTGTAGGGTAATCCTTGATTCTTGCCCCCTAGTGATGGAATTAGAAGTCTCCACTTTAGGTTGTTCCTTAATCACCACAACATTAACAACATGGTCATGTACAGATAAGGTTTTGATAGTATTATCATAATGATGAGAAAAATTGACATTGTTGAACTACCTTTGGAGTTGTTACCTTTATTGTTCAAACTTGAAGACTTGCCTTTCTCATGATTATAGAAAGGTTTTTTAAAGGTTGTATGATCCTCATTTTTTTGGGGCCCTTTTATCTTAATTACACCATTGTCAATCAAATATTGCACCACATGTCTTAGGCACATGCAATCATTGGTTTTGTGTCCTCGATTCCTATGGTATTCACAATTATTGGACTCACTCCACCAATTAGGATTGATTTTTGGTTCATAGGGTTGATCCCTTGGTAAATCAATAATATTATTAGAAATTAGGTTTCTCAATGCATTCTCACATGGTTCACCCAAAGGTGTTAATGTCCTTCTAGGTGTTGGTGCAAAGAAAGGTTTAGGCTTGTTAGCCCCTTGATTATTCCCAAAAATTTTATTATTAGTGTTGGTGTTAAGAGGCACTTTGGGTGCTTGACTTTCCTTGTTAACTTGAGTAGGTGTTCTTTCAAGAGTAAAAAGAGTGGCCTTCAAATTATTAGCTTCCACAACTCCATCATTGACCACACCTATGTTGTTCTTCCTCATCCAAAATCGGTTATTGTTAGGAGGATTTCTATTTTGATTATTATTGGAGGTATTATTGTTGTTATTCTTGTTTTCCTTATAAAGCTTAAGTTCTATACTTTTAAACAATACCTCCTCCATTCTCAATTAGGTTATGGAAAGACCTAGGACATTGCAATCTTAATCGATAGTTCATATCATTACTCAAGCTATTAATGAAGATATCCATCTTCTCCTTTCGGGTACACTTCGAGGGTATATAGTGAATACCTCTCTCCACCTTTGTAAGAATAGTAGGAATCCTTCTCCCTCTCATTTCTTGGAATACATAAATTTATCATCGTAACCTCATGTTTGATATTGTAGGAATAATGAGTTACAAATTTAGAGGCCAATTCTTCAAAAGTTCGGATGTTGGAGGGTAACTTGAAAAAGAACTCCATCGCCATACCTCCTAAAATTCTAGGGAATAACATCATTAAATATGTTGTGTCATGCGTGAGATCTAATCTCAATGCACAAAATTCCCTTAAATGATCTTGGAGATCAGATGCTCCTTCATACTTGTTGTATTTAGGAAAAACAACATTACTTGGGAATAGGACCATAATTAGGGTCTTGTCGAATGGAAAAGGACACAAAGATTTGATAGAAAATGGTTTAGGAGCCCCGCTTTGTTTCATCATATCAAATTTCATTTGGAATAATTTAAAATTCTTGTTCATTATGTCGGTCGGGTTGGATTCTTCTTCCTTTTGCTTAAGTTGATCAACATCAAAGTTGTTGCGGACTTTAGTCCCTAATTGTGCTAGATCTAGGAAATACTTCTCCCTATCTTTGGACCACCTCATTAACCTTTTCTTCAGTTGCTTCTTCATCATTAGGGTCCACATTTCCTCCATTGTTATTAGGATACATCCCTTAATTCTTAGGGTCTATTCCTTTTCCATGGACCCCATTTTTATTGACCTCACCATTTCCATTATTATTTTTATTATCTTTATTGACATTGTTGATTAGGTCGGGGTCCATATTGCCAAATGGGAATGTTATATTCATTTCTAGTTCCTTCATTAATTCTTGCATTGGTTGCTGAAAAGAAGTAAATTCATCACTAGGAAAAGGAAACTCCTTCCATAGATAGGTTCCATCAGATTGCAGGGTATATTTAATGTAATGTGATCGGCTAAAAGCCGACATGAGCATTGATCAAGAAAACTTGCCTTTGATCAGCTAATTGTTCAATCCCTTAATGATTTTGTGAATTATCCAACAATGGGGGATTCTGATCAAAATGAAAGTATGCACAGGCAAAAAATCCAAAAGGGTATCCAAAAATGTGATCAAATTGTTTTCACACCCTCGGGAAATGTCCACTATTTTCCCTTGTTTGTTTCTGGGCATGAATTTGCACTGCATAGGCATCACTTCACACTATATAGGAGTCAGTTGGAAAATTTCTACTCGACACTTTGCATGTTGCAGGCAGTATTTTCCTGTTGGTAGAGGTTGTTTTAACTGTGCACATGTGGTAGTTTCCAGTGACTTAGGCATCACTTTAGGTGTAACAGGCATTATTTCAAGTTTGCAAGCATCACAAAATATTTTATAGGTATGATTTCTCTACTGGTACAGGGCACTTTACCAATCAAGATTATTTTCATAGTTTTTAGGGTTTTTAAAATTTTAAAGCTGTGACCAGATCTGTTCAATTGGATTCTTGCTTAAAAATGCAAATACAAACACAAAAAATACATCAAGTTCGCATCATAACCCTAAAACAAACTAATGTCTATGTTCTCGGTCATTTCAACGGATCTTAACAAGAATAAATTCCAATCAATCTACCTAGAGTCAGATTTGGCTTTTAAACATTTTGGCTCTAAAAGTAGCATTCTACTCAACAAGGATTTATTGAACACCTCCTTTCTAAATCATGAAAATTTCTTTTACCCCCTTGCGGGCTTCCCACACGCACAAAAGTATGATTTTGCACAATCCCGAAGGACTACTAGAGGAAGCAAAGAAACTTAAGCACAATCTAGTCACTATAACCCATTAATGAAGAGTGCATTTGTTTATAGTGGGTCGGATAGTATCATGGCTTAAGTGATTGTCTCCCACCTTGGGTCATTCCGTCTGACTGTCCTCGTAAGGATGTACTCAAGAGGCAGGCCATGTAAAGCTCTATATTATCTAGCATTTATGGAAAGCAATAAATTGAACTTAGTTCAACAAGTTTGGGAATTTGATTCACTCAAAGAGTGAAGAGAATATCCCTATTGTTGTTCTTTGTTCCAAACACTTCAAACACTTATGTTATTTTTCAACCTCGTAACAAAGAGGTTCTTAAAAATTGAAGTGTGTGGTCCAATTATCCTCCCTTTCTTTCTACCACTCTAAACTCAACATGTTTGGCTTTTTTATCAACTTCAAAAAGTTGAGAGAATATACCTAATGTTTCGTTCAAGATGGAAAATAATAAGGTGTCCCTATTTAGCTAGATTTAAATGAATTGCCACAATTTAAGCAAAGAATGTTAGAATAATAAGAAGAATAATGCAAATATAAACACGAAAGAGAACATAAATGACAGAGATTTAACATGGTTCACCCAATCCCTGGGCTACGTCCACCAATAGTGAGTCCAATATTTTTATTATTATCCAGTGATTACAATCTGAAACCTGCAACTCAATACCGTCACTGGAAGCTATGAAAATCCCTCATACAATGAAATCTCGAAACCCTAAGCCCTTTTCAAAAGCATATTTGACCTAACCTAATTAGGGAAAAAAATACTCTGACTAATAGAAAATCAATGGTTGACCCTTTACAATATTATTAAATCATTGTTGGCTGCCCCTTGACACCAACAGGGGCTCTGCCCCTTGACCCCGCCTGGGGCGCTACCCCAGGACCCTGCAAGGGGCTCTGCCCCTTGACCCCGAGCTTGGGGCCGATAAAGATATGTTTGGGGGGAAACCGCACTGAAAGAAACTGAGTCTGATTAGGCTCCACATACATAACAAAGAAATCTTGACGAGAAAAAATACCACTTTTCGATGCTAGCAAAGGCTAGGCGCTTTTTTGATGTTTTTTCTTTTTATTTTTGGTCACTCACCTAGTGGCGATCGTTCCCTCTTTGGCTCCACCAATAAATTAGTCAAAAAAAAATGCACAAAGTGAAGGAAACCAAAAGTAAAATTGACAATGCAACTAAGTTCCTTGATAAATTTAGCAAAAGCAATTAGAGGACTTAATGCATGAAATCACCTAAGAGATGGAAATTTTTTCTTGTATGCACTACTATCTTCGATGTAATGCTCAAATAATTCCTCCTCCTCTAAATTTTCCAAAATAAAAGCATCATCTATTTATTTTAAGTATTTCATTTGAACCCTTACCTCTTTGCTTGGCCTTGTGATGCACACCTCTGGTTTCTCCACTTTTAGGTGTTTGTTCATCTGTAGAAAACACTGTAACATAGAGTTATAAAATATGATTTATCAATTTAAGTGCAATAAAATACAACAAAGTGCAGGCATCATTTAACAGTTAACAAGTGTTATTTTGCAGCATTCTACGCGTTACTTTGCAGTCACTTAGGAGTTACTTTCCAGTTAGCTAAGCGTTATTTAACAACTAACATGCGTTAAAATTTAAATAATAGGCGGTGCAGAAAGTATAAATTGTGAAACAGAAAAGATAATAGGTGATATAAGAAAGTTCGTAGGCATGATTTGGCAGCTCGTAGGTGTCGCTTTATGTACTCACACGTGACACTTTGTCTTGTAGGTGGTGAAAGAAATTTAAGACAAAGAAATGCAGATCTTTATAGGCATCATTTCTCTGCTAGTAGGTGTCACTTTATGGCTGGTAGGTCTCACTTGGACCTGTAACCTGCAAAATTAGTGGAAAATGCACCAAAAAACACTTGAAACTGAAAGAAAAAGGAGATTTAGAGGCTCAAAGCCCCACGGTGGGCGCCATTTGTGTATGTATAATTCATACCGTCATTAAATAAATGTGTTATCTATCAATTATATGGATGCAGATCTATACAATTTAAACAAAGAATTGACAAATAAAGCATTTAACATCTCATGGATCTCTAACTAAGCTTTGCTAATAGAGCTCTCAACCTTAATCTCTACTAGTGACAATCCTAGAATGATAATTTTGATTATGATATGCTTAATCTAGCTCAAATTCCCTCCATTGCTATGATATTTGATTCAAATGCTCTCCTATTTATGCTCTCAATTATGCTCAATTTGCTATGAAATGCTCCCAAATTGCTATGAAATTCCTATAGTAAGGATGCCTTGCATTCAAATTTTCTAGGATCCTTTATGCTCTCAAAATGGCTTCTATTTATAGGATTTTCCCAAGTGTGGGGGGTAGAGTTACTTGATCATGATTAAGCCATGGTTTAGTGAGATGCCTTCAAATGGTTTCAAATGGGGGGAAAATTTTTAAATGGTTGTCTCAAAGGTTTGGACAAAGGGAAAAATTTGAGTGATTGAGATTGAAAGTTCAAAATGATTTTATATGTCTTCCTACCTTGTTTATGTATTAGCATGTTGTAGGGCTTTGGAGGGATTACCTCATGAAGTATGGACATGTGATATGAAAATATATGATTACTTCACATGCTTACACAAAGAAAAGTTCTCCAGTCTGTTCAGAATAGTAAATGACAGATTTTCAAGAAAGTTGGTCTATGAGTTGCAGGGAAAAGAAAATTGCAGGCTTTCTGAAGAACCTAAATAGGTGATCAATATTTATGGCTATTATTTCATACAGTTTCCAAGATTTACATATCGTAGGGTTGGAGCGTTCGATGAGGAACCCCTACGGCTTCCTAGATTTTGTTTAGATGATATAGTCTTAATGGAGCTATGTAGACAACTTGTTCTGGTTAAACAAAAATTTGGGACCTCAAAGAAAACTTCAGGTATTCTTTTCCCTATTGAATTAGGGTATTACAGGTGCAAAAGTCTCCAAGATGCTATGTCTATAAAGGAAGAATTGGATACCCTCTATTTACATACTTATACTCCCAGGGTCAATTTTGACTATAGAGGCTTTGCAGGAACAAATCTCAACATCCCAGAAACATTCATGCACATCCCTGAATTAGAGGATTTTTGGGCCAACTATTCTGATGAACTAGAGGTAAGGAAAATATTGTGGTCCCGTTTCACTTTGAAGCAAATCACCACCTTTAGGATGGATATGTATATAGATGGCGTAGAGGAAGACAGTGAAATCGATGTCTTAGACTCTCAATACTCAGAAAAGGTCGAGACCCTCCCTATCCCTGAACTAGATTGGACAGTACCAGAAGAAGATGATATATATAAAAGAATGAAAAGAGTGATTGAGAGAACAAAAGCATGGTTGTTAAAGAAAAGATTTTTTGTTGCCCCTTTATAGTCAGCTATGAAAAAGGAAAAAACCAAAAAAAAGAGCACAATGAAGAAGAAAACTTCTATTTTAACTAACTTAAGTGTTGATCAATCTTGTGCAGGAAAAGTTTAACCTGGAGTTGAACCCGAACTTGAACCAATTTCTTCCCAAGTTCAAATTCAAGTTCAAGATCAAGCTAAACCTGAAGTTTGGTTGATCAGATCAAGTCAAAGGGTAAGAGAGAGGGTTCAAAGGTAGAAAGCTACTCCCAGCATCTTCGAGGAGTTAGATTCATTAGATCCAAATCCAAAGGCGATTACAATTAAAGACCACAGTGTACCTAAGATGGAAAATGTTTAGCATATTCAGGAGGAAACAAAGGACATTCTGAAAGACTCATTAGCTCTTTTGAGTAACTATGATACTCAAAAGAAATATTTTACTACCCCACCATGGCTGGAGACCCCGGTAGCCAAGAAAATAAATATACTTCCTTTGTTAGTACCCATTGATGATGTAGTAAGCAAGTGCCTGGGAAAATCTTCTAAAGTTAAGAAAATGAAGATGGAATCCAAAATTAATTTCGATGAAAACAGTGGTCACTGGATAGCAGAAATCGCAAAGCCTAAAGAAGACAATGCTGAAGGAGAAGCTTCTATCCAAGACTTTCAGATATCCAAAGTGGATTTAGGAAGAGACACCAGAGCCGCTGATATGAGATTTTTTGAGGTGTCAAACAAGAAAATTTCCAATAGAGTTTGGAAAGATGCCAAAGATAAACAAGAAATGAAAGAGGCTATGAAGAGTATGGCCCAATACATCAATGCCATCTATTGTCCTAAAAATTTTCCTTTAAATAAAATGTCGGCCTCCATTGACATGAAATCCCCTGATAATCAATGATTTCTTGACCAAATTCAAAGAAGCAAGGCGGTGAGTAAAGCATTCGATGATTGGGTTGAGCGTGTAAAATAAGAGGTTGGCAAGCAATTAAGTCATCTAGATCAGACCCATAATGAAGGAAATCACCTGGCAAAGAAAATAGAGGCCAACATTAAAGAGTGGGAGCTTGAAAAGACAACCTAGACCAAAGAAATCCATTGGATCAAAGAAGTTGAGGAGTACGGTTTGTAGAATTTTCTCATGGAGAGGTCAGTGTCAGGACTGGATGATAAATTTCTTTATGTTATAAACAAATGCATAGAATGGAGAAATGAAGTTGTGGCTATGGGAATTTCTGAAGTAAAAGATCTCATGAAAGGGTTGGGATTTATTAAGGAGATCATTTCTAACCATATAAAATGGATTGATGAACGGTGCCAGGAAAACCATGAAGGGGTAGATAAGTCAGTTGAACAGATAATCAAGGATGTGAACACCTAGTTCGACGAGCTCAAGAGGATGAAGGCACCTACAGACGAGTATTTTATGAAAGTCGTGTGGATAGAATCAATGATGATACTTCTGCAAGGTCATTTGGTTATGCACAAAGAAAAGGTAGCCGAGATCAAAAGAGAAAAAGAAGTCTAGAAATAGAGGATTAGTTTTATTGGTTTGCCACATCAACCGGTAATATCCACGTTTACAGCCGCATATGAAGATTGGAATGCAATGTGTCTTGCAGTGACCTCAACTACTTAACAACCTGGAACACTTGGCAGCTTCTCAGAGGCATTTGTGCTCCCAATCCATTTTTTATAGCTTAATGCTTAAGATAGTTTTTATACCAAGTTAGTTGTTTCAGCCCTGCGTGGCTATTTATTGAAAACTTTTAATTGTTTAAGGGTTTGGCTCTGATTTGGATAGAAACTATTTTCTAAAAAACTTAACTTCAAAGTTTTCAGAAAATTGGTATTATAGAATATATGAAATATCCTATGGTTTTACATATATGTTTAAGCTTTTGAAATGATAAATACTACTGTTTATCTTATCTGATTTATTTTCTTATGGAGATGAGTTATTGGATAAAGCTTAATTGTGATATGAATGGATTCTGTGCTTAAAAGTGACAGAGTAAATTGTTATTGAAGTTTAGATTCATAAAATTCAAAGGTTGATATTGAAACATAAATAGATGATTTTCTCAAAAAACCTGCACATTCTTTTCATGTTGATGGACTAAATGTTTTCCTTAAGTGTTTTCTGGTGAAAAGCACACATAATATTACTTTTCTATGTTCAATAAAATCATATTGAAAATCTTTTTTGAAGGTAGTTGTGCCTTATAATTTGTAGAGAGTTTACTTTGATAAACTCATTTGTTAGTATTAAGTTTTAATTCTTCTTCCTTTCTCCTTAAAAGAGTCTTAGATTAAATTTGAGAAGTGGGAAAAAACTGTATACTAACACATCTTATAAGACTAAAGATAACTAGAGGTATAATTTTGTGGTACTAAGTTTTAAGGGTTGATTATTGGAATATTTTTGTAGCCACTAATTCACCCCCCCCTCTAAGTTATTACTAACAATTGGTAATAGAGCTTGTGTGCTTAGAAAATGAGTTTAACAACTCAAGCAAAAGATCACAAGATGAATAGATGAGATGCGCCCAAGTTGAATAAAGACAACTTTGCATCATGGAAAACTAGAATAAGACTCCACCTATCAGGTATTGGAAATGATAATTTTCAATACTTAGATACTAAATATGTGTTGGCTACAGGACCTCATACTCTTGAGCAATTAAGAGTCAATCATGAGCATAACTGCATGATGATAGAACTTGCATCATCACTCTCCGATGCTGAATTTGAAGATGTCGAAACTTGCACCTCTGCAAAGAAAATGTCAGATAAGTTGAAGCTTGTACATGGAGGAGATGCCAATGTAATCAGAGCAAAGGCACAAAGCCTAAGAGGGAGGTTTGATGACCTAAGGATGAAAGAAGGAGAAAACATTACTTAGCATAGCAGCAGAATAAAAGAGGTAGTCAATGCTATCCAAGGAGTTGGAGGTACACTTGAAGAGGAGACACTGGTAAGAAAAATATTAAGAACCTTATTTCCTTTTTATGCTATTAGAGTTTTTTATATTCAAGAAATGAGAGCAGTTGCAAACAATACAGTCACTCTAGATAGTCTGATTGGTAGACTAATTTCATTTGAGATGAATAACTTTGACAATAGTATCTTACCATCCATAGAATTTGCATTCAAATCTTCTTTAAAGATAAGTAACTCAAGTCATACACATTTTGTTAGAAATGATAGTGATAGTGATAATGAGGATCAAGGACTTGATGAAATTGAAGCACTTATGGCTAGAAGATTGCAGAGGGGCAAAGGCAGATACAAATGTAAATTACCACTTTTTGTTTTAGTTGGAAAGAGGTTGGACACTTTGTTGCAAGACGTCTAAATCAACAAAAATCTGACAGAGGAAATGATAGACCTTATGAGAATAAGCTTGACAAAGGTGAAAATAGAGAATACTAGAGCAACCAATAATCTAATAAGAGATATAACCAAGACTACAAGGACAAAGGGAAAAAATCTTGTTACCTAGCTAAGAGAAGAGCTGATGAAACTGACACCAAATCAGAAGAAGACATCGAGATGGTATTTGTAGCCATGAAGGATGATTAAGATGAAGATGAATAAAAGGTATGTAGAAATTGCACTCATATCTAAAGTTAGTAAAAATGATGTCTGGATCATAGATAGTGGCTGCACTCACCATATGACCAGTCATAAATAATATTTTGAGAATTTTGAATACTATAATGGGGTTTCAGTAAGAATGGGTAATGATACACCTTGTCCAGTTGAAGGTAAAGGAACCATAATGTTAAATAACCTGATAAAATGTGAAAATTCTTACTGGGTTAAAGGACTAAATTACAATTTGTTAAGTGTTTCTTAGTTGAACAATTTAGGTCACAAAGTAGCATTTAAAAATAAGAAGGTAAATATCTTCAATGAATCAGGAAGGTTGATTGGTACCGGTGAGTAGATAAAAGGTAATCTTTTCTATCTTGATGACACTAACACCACTTGTTTGATGGCTAGAAATGAAGACTTATGGTTGTGGCACAAAAGATTGTGTCATGTGAACTTTGAAAACATGATAAAGATAAGAAACAAAAGGAATGTCAAAGGCTTACCAACGATGACTAAGCCTGAGCATATCATGTGAAAGAATTGTCAAAATGGTAAGATGACAAAGTCTAGTTTCAAGAGAAAAATCCATACATCTACTGCAATTCTAGAATTAGTCTATACAGATCTATGTGGACCAATACGGACAAAGAGATACTATGGAGATAGGTATTTTATTCTCTTTGTTGATGATTTCTATAGAATGATGAAAGTCATGTTTTTAAAAGATAAATCAGAAGCATTTAAGATGTTTAAATGGTACAAAGCAATGGTAGAAAAACAAAGTGAAAAGAATTTGAAATGCTTAAGGTCAGAGAGAGGAGGGGAATTTACTTCAGAAGAATTCACTGACTATTGCAATAAGCATGAAATTAAAAGACAGGTTTTTGCACCAAGGACACCATAGCAAAATGGAATTGCTGAGAGGAGAAACATATCAATTATTGACTATGTAAGAACATTGATGATTGAGAAAAGAATCACTCAAACATTCTATAGGGAAGCTATCAGTACTTCTGTCTACACACTATACAAAGTATAATTGAAGAAGGACACAAAGAAGACACCATATGAGCTTTGGTATGGTCATACACCCAATGTAAGTTACTTCCAAATCTTTGGTAGTAAATTTTATATATTGAAGGATGATAGAAATGGAAAACTTGACTGCAAAAGTGAAGAAGGTATCTTCCTAGGGTATTCAACCAAAAGCAAGGCTTATAAATGTCTTAAAAAGTCATCTAACAAAATCATTGAAAATGCAAATGTGAAAATAGATGAATTTGTAGAAAAGAATGATAAGGAAAGAGAAAAGGAACCAGAGGACTACAACAAGTTTTTTTATACATAACCTAACACTCTACTTGAGCAACAGTGTGTCTCTTCCAAGCATCAAAACATTGCACCCGAGCATCAGGCTACAATTATTGACGATCGGGATAATACTCAAGATGATGTTCCGAACAATGGAGATGAAAATGAATGTGAAGAGGACAATTAGAATGATGAACACAGAGCTGAACTGAAACTTTCCAAGTATGTCAAAAGAAATCATCCACAAAATCAAATCATAGGAGATAAGAAGGCTGGAACAAGAACAAGAAGAAAGTCACTTAATACCAGATGTTTACTTTATGATTTTGAGCCTAAATCTATTTACAATGCACTTGAGAATGAAGAATGGGTCAGTGCTATGAATGAAGAGATAGAACAGATTGAGAAGAAAAATACATGGACACTAGTACCGAGACTAGATAACCAGAATGTCATCGCTACCAAATGGATATTTATAAATAAGCTGAATAAGAATGGAGAAGTCACTAGAAACAAAAAAAGATTAGTATGCAAGGGATATGCACAAGAAGAAGGTATTGATTACGGTGAAACCTTTGCACCCATTGCTAGACTAGAAGGAGTTAGAATATTACTTTCTTACGTTGCATTTACAGGATTCAAGGTATACAAAATGCATGTGAAATCTACATTTCTAAATGGAATACTAGAAGAAGAGGTATACATTCAACAGCTAGAAGGGTTTGTTAATCCAGACAAGAGAAACATGGTATGTAGACTACACAAAGCCTTGTATGGATTGAAACAAGCATCGAGAGCCTGGTATGAAAGACTTCACTCATATCTCATTAGCATAAATTTTTTTAGAACAAGTGA
>MU228464.1:610744-624635 GCA_018584345.1 Thuja plicata | reverse complement strand
ATGCATTATGGCCTTCTCAACCATTTCCAAATTGTAGGGGTCTCTAAGGAAGTCAATCACTTGATTGGGCCTTTCGTCTTGGTCCACTAATTCAGTTTCTTCAGCCACTTCCTCAGGTTGTACCCCAAATCCATGAAAGTAACGTGTGGCAAATGGATTCTCTTCATGATTAGCGTTGGATGCTATTCTCCTCATGTTTCTGGATTTGGATCGAGTGACAACCATACAATGGTAGAAGAATGAAAGATAAGGAGATGTGGAAGATGAATTGGAGCAAAGATCTTTGATTTGATTGGATTGGATTGGATTGATTGATTGATTTGATTGATTTGATTTGATTGAGTTGATTGATTTGATTTAAAGGTTTTTGAGACAAAACCTAAGCATGTTAAACCTTATGATGATACAAACACAAAGGATTTAAAGCAATATCTATCCTACTTGAAGATGGACTTGTGATCTCAAGAAAAATGGGATATCACTAAGGGATTTAAATTACCTAAGACAGACTGATGGTCTACAAGAAATATTGTGTTTGTTTGAGGATGAAGGTCAACAATGCTCTGATTAAGGTCTTTCAACCTAAGGATTGGATTTGATTTTGATCTAATGCTCCAAAGGAAGGATGATGATGGAAGAAGTGGAAGAATGATCCAGAAGTGAGGTGCTTCCTAATCGTATTGTTCAAGTGTGACAAAAGACCTATTGAGTGAAAACATGGCCATGATCTTGCAATGGTATTGTTGTAAATGATTTTGTCAAGCTTCTCACGGTGTTCAATACCTTGTTTGATAGATGTTGCAATGTGCTGGAATTCCTTGGATTTACGGGTGGTTACCTTTTGCTCTCTAAGGATTGAAGATTTAGGAAGTTTGACCTTCTTGTGCTTCTTAAAACTGGTCATGTCATGGAAAAAAATCAATTTTGGCCAAATGGGTGAATGATTTAGGACAAATGGCTTCAGGATCTTGCAGATTGTCAAATTTTGATCATTTTGGTCAATTTTTGAAGGTCACTATTTTCAAGCGGAGACGGCAGTCTCAGATGCAAACGGCAGTCTTCGCAGACGACGATCTGTGCAGACGATAATCTACGCAGACAGTGGATCCAGAGCGGAGACGGCCGACTGAGACTAAGGCAGTGTGTTGAAATTTTGGGCAAATTTTTGATGTTTAGTCTAATTTTGGGCAAATTGTTCGATGGCAAGAACTAATTTAAACACACAAACCAGAAAATAACAGACACACGTCTCAAAATAATCCAACAAGGGACAAAGCAACCTTGAGGGATACAATCATATGTGACATTGGGTGATTCTATTCTAGCTTTGTAATATTCTGATTGTGTATGTTCAAGTGACTCTTTCAAACCACTTATATTTTCACTAGGTCTAGCACATCGAAAGATAGTTCAAGCAGTAATTACCTAAGAAATTTGGCTTCGCATAAAATATTATAGGCCCATTGCTTGGTAGTCCTTCAGCTCACACAGCATGTCACCCCCAGAAGGGCACCCCTATTTTTGCCTTTTGCCAGGTATTTTCGTCGTGCTACGAAGATCTCTTTCGCAACACAATACCCTGGGACACGTATGATGGGAGTCTTGGGGGGAGATTCTTCCCTCCCCTTGCACTATAATAAGTCACCATTCGGAGGTGAATCAGGTAGGCTACTACTTTATGGTTGCTAGTAAGGTTTCGTGGCATCCCCACAATCAGTTTGTATGGCATGAGACACTTAAGTCTCTAGTTCAACCATGCCAGTATGCTGAGGGATATTCACTCAGTATGGACTACCATTGAACACGACTCGCCCGAGCTTGTAGGGATAAAGTGGACCTTTGGGTCGCACCTTCTTTCTATACCGGCCGAAGGGATTACCAGTTTGAGGTCGTCCTCTAAAGGGGAAGCGCTCCCTCTAGACAGGCCTCTCTAGAGGCTTGATTAAGCTAAGCTTTCTCTTCACCCAAGATCCGCGAAGGCGAGGGGAGAGGATACGACTATAGTTTAATCAAAGCATCAATTAAATTAAAAAAGGGATTTAATCTAATGACAAATAGCTCAAAAAGAAGTGTTGAGAAACACTTCTTCAAACACACCAAAAAGAGTTCATTCCAAATTGAACCTAATTAAAGCAACTGTGTTTTCTACCTAAAAAAAAGACACAATAGTGTGATTAAACATACATGTTCAATTTATTTCCCACTCAGCAAATAAAAAACTTATAAAGGTGTGTTCTTTAGCCTTATGTCATTCGAGATTATGTGAGGTTCATTCCCTTATGCATTCAAGATTTGATAAAGTTCATTTTACCAAATTTGTATTCAAAACAAGTGTTTAAACATACAAGTTCATTAATATCTTTAAAAAAACCTAATAACAGAACCTGCATGCACTTGTTAGTAGTTTGGAATATTAAAATATGTTAAAAAACACAAGTTTTGGAAAACAGGCGCAGACGGTGGAGTTTCACAGATGGTGATCTGCGCAGACGGTGATCTATGGATACAGAGGAAAACCTGCACAGACGACAAAGAGCAAACAGTCAGATTTTCACATAAAACAAACAAACTTATTAAATCTGAAAAATGATATTTTTATCAATTTTAACAGCATTTAACTCTTAAAAGTCTATCCCTGTCAGAAACCCGAGAGTTAAAACACTTAAAGTTAATAAAAATCAATTTTAAAACATAGTTTAACAAGTTGTGTTTAAACAGGCGGAGATGACAGATTTTATGTGCAGATGGTAATCTGTGCAGACGGCCGAGTTTTCGCAGACGGTAATCTGCGGAGACGGAGAAGCTAAAGCGAAGACGGGTCTGCGTTAAAATTTTCTGATCCACGAGAAATCTGCAAAAAATATTAGAAAAATAGGGACGTGGGTCCCACCGGGCGTGCCAAAATGTATGCAATGAAACCTAACCTATTGGGAGCATGCTCATACATGCAAACATTAGAGATAAACATTAAATAACAACATTTATGCATATCTAAAGCATACTACTAAAAACAAGAAGACTTTCATTACAACCTCCGATAAGCTGAACAAGGGCACCCAAGGCCTTGTTGATTTTCTCTTAGAGAGGTTTGTGGGTGTGCTCTCCCAACACAATATCAAATCCCACTATTTGATCTAAAAATTCAACTAAGAGAGTGAAAGACTCAAGAGCGAGTATGAGGAACTTGTCTCAAGTCTTTACAAATGATTGAAATGAAAATGCAAGATTAAGCTAGATTGATATGCAAGATGAACAAAAACTATCTAAGATTCATTCCATTATAAACCTAAGATGTAATATCTAGATTCAACAATGAAATAAATATGAACTAATGACTACAATTGCTATGAAAAATGCTAAATGCTCTAGAGCTAAATTGACATGATAACAATGCATAAATGAGAGATGGTTTGCTCTTGGCAAGAGCCTCTATTTATAGAGTTTTGGAGGGAAGAGAAGGATTTGGATGAGGTGGATCATATGTGGCATCCACATAGATGCCACATAGAGGACACAAAGGAAAGAGGACAAGCCATGCAAAAGTCAACTCAAGCCTTTAAGGTTTGAGTGGCTCAAGGTTTGCTCACACATGTGTGAGCAACACTTGGGGAATGGAGTGGGGGACAAAAGAGCAGCTACATTAAAGGAAGTTGGTGGCTTCCTTTTTGAGGAGTTGCTCACACATGTGGGAGCATTCTATTAGTGCTAAAAGGAGTAGGAATCACACTTTAAGTCTGATTAGCGTGTGTTTAAGTGAGGAAGTAGGTTTATTAAGAGGAATAGGTAGGGTAGGGTAGGAATAGAGTAGGTTTCTAGGTAGGATTAATAGGTCTTATTAAATTTAATCTTGGTTTAGAAGAATATTAGAAATGTGGGGAAATAAATAAATTTAAAATTTATTTAAAAGGGGATTTATGGAGGGTAATGTATTAAATAAGATTTAATACATTAAAAGGGATAGTATTTAAATTAAATTTAAATACTAAGGAAAGTCAATCGTATTTAATTAAATAAATTTAATTAAATAGATAGAAGAATATAACAAATATAATTAATTAAAATTAATTATAATGTTATGGGAATATTAATTAAATTAATATAAGGACGATTTTGAACGTCTACAACATTCTCCCCGTTTGGAATTAGTCTCAAAAGCTTATTACTATACATAATACTATACATATTGACTCCCCCTTTGTACATGCTCTCCCCCTTTGTATATACTCGGTATATGTATATGAACTCAATCTGATTATAGTATCCCCCTTTTTTATACATATATACATATATTTCCCCCTTTTTTGAAAATAATGACAAAAGGAGTATAACTTATAGTTTGTCAAAAATATTAGGATGGGCATTCTTGAGTGTTTCCAGTAATTTCTCTCATTCCTCCTTTAAATGCTCTAGGGTGAGTAGCTCTAAATTTAGCTGAGCATCAATATCATATATGCTTTCTGTCACTGAAAGTTCTGGGGTGGCAATGAGATTCTTTGCCAATTTCACATGTTTATGTATCATGACCAAATATGGTAGTAACGTTGCCTAAGGATCAGTTACTTGTTCTCTAATTATCTCTTCTTCTTTCTTCAAGTCTTGTCTCAACCGCTAGTTGTGAAGTACTTTTTTGTAATGCATCTGTAATGCATGTTGCTCGGTTGATAGAATTTGCGCACTATCCTTAAGATCTTGATCTGTTTTCTTTAGATTTTCACTAATCTAGGTAGTGAAGTGATCTAGTGTGCATAAATGTTGTAGAATTGTAATGGCTCCAGACATAATAGTTTCTAAACCACTTACAAATTAAAATAGAGTTACCTTATGTACTACCACTGCCTGGCTGATTTTCTCAGTAACTTTAAACTGGATCTTGTTTTCTTCTCTTTCTTCCAATTTCTTCCTGTCATTAATGTCAGGATTGTCAATCGCCTCGGTGAGAAATTTAAGTTTTTCAAGTATGGGAGCTCATTCACCAATGTTTATATCTAGTACAACTTGCATTAAAATTTCTTTTTCTTTTTCTAGCACTTGTGCACTCTTTGCTTCTCATCTTATCTTTTCTTGTGTTGTTTTTTTGGTGCAAATTTAACATATTTATTTAATTTTTCCAGATCAAGTGTCCTTGGATACCATTCAGGAATATCTATGATTTCATCTAAAGTAACTACCTCCTTGGTTCCTTTCTTCTTCTTTTTCTTTCCTAGAACACTCGATGAAGGAGATAGAGCTAATATGAATAGATCCTTTTTCTCAGTTTCTGGCTTTGCTTGCTCAGTACTCAGTGTGATAACTTGGTTATGTACCTCAGTAGTTGACCTTGTGTCTTTAGCTAGATCTATCTATTTCTTTGTCTTGAGTCTCTGTCTTACCTACACCTTTCTCTTCTGCAGCGTCAGTGGTATCTTTAGGTGCATCACCTTGTGTTGTTCCACCACTATGCTTGGTCTCTTTACCGTGATCTTCACCCTTGTCTTCATTTGTATATGTGACCTTCTCGGGTGTCTTTTTTTGTGCTTGAGTCTCAATTTCAATTGATTTGACCAAAATATGTAACTGGCCACATACATCTTCTCGGGTGATCTCTGATGTGTCTTGCCCATCAATAGTCTCGGTTGCTCTGATTGACTCCTCTTCCTTGGCCTTATAATCTGGATTACCTTCAGTTACATCAGTTATTGTGATCTTCGGGTGACCTAAATTAGTCAAGATTTTAGGAATACTGTCTAATACATCATTAATTGCTACATCATCAATTGTTAAGGGTTTTGTACTCAGTCCAATAGATGCAAGATCATTTACTTCCTTGGTATCCTAGATGTCCTCGAGTGGATTTAGCAGTTCTTTCCAAACTTTGGTGCTCTCAATATACACTTCTTTCATATTTCCTTGCAAAATATTCAGTGTTCTTGCCTTCTTTGGAAATTTCTTGGCATACTTTCTCATTATATCATGTATTTCCTCAACTATGCACTCAACTTTAATAAGTGTGAGAGTCACTTCTCTCATATGTTTCTCGGTTTCGAGTGTATATGACCATATTGATTATATTTTCTCATACAATTTTGAAGGAATAGAAGTAGTAAACTCAATTGGAACTTGTTTGAAGTAAATCATCATACCTATGATTTCTTCTTTGAGTTTGTCCTTGTGCTCGGTAGTCAGATCATAATATGCTTATATCTTTGGATGTCACAACTATCAAGTTGTCTTGATTTCCTCTGCAATCTCATCAATAGTCTGTGATGTCTTGTTCTATACAACCTTAAATTGATCTAGATTGTTGTTAGAATCATCCTTGTCATCTTTTTTTTGTACATATCTCCTCTTTTTTCTCAGTGCAGTAGTACCCTTCTGCTTCCTTGTTTTCTATGTAAACTTCGGTGAGGTATTGTTATTTTTGCTACACCCTTGTTCAAAGATGATGAATCCTTAGTCACCAATTGTGAGCTGGTCTTTCATGGAGATTCAATCTTTATGTTCTTTCTCCTTTTGGCCTTAGGTGCCCTAACTGGTGCATCATCCAATTCAGTGGCGTCAATATCATGTTCCAGCTCTTCTTCTTGACTGACTGACGTCTGCACCTCGATTTCATCTTCAGATTTATCCAATTCTTCATTTTTTATTGGAATTTTTCTCTTCAAAGTTTTGACATTTTTTGTATTTTTCCTACCCATCTATTGCACTTGCAAAGTAATTTCTATTCGGGTCTTTTCTTCATCATAGGTGCCAAATCTCATGGCATATTTATCAACAGGCTCATTTAAAAGTTTCTCAATAACCTTTGAAGAAACATCAATATCTAATTCATAGTCCATCAGAGGTAGCCATGTTGTCCTCAGATCTGCTGGTTTGATTAAATTTTTATCTATGTCTACTACAAAACATATATCATCTTTGTATTGTTCAACTAATTTCATAGGAATTCTGGATTTCTTTTCCATCCTAGCTTTGAACTTAGAAAAAAATTCATTCATAACAGGTTCAAAGTTCTTCCCTAGACTTGTAATCATCTCATCTATTTGTACTATCACTGGTCTGTCTAATTTCCACTTTACTTTACCGATTGAGGCAAAGAAATTCTGAAAGTAGAAGAATATGCAAAGTAGAAGTGAACCAAACTTATATTCATTTGACTTTGCTAATCTAATAGTTCTCATATTTTCTTCTAGTTTCCTCAGCAATAGCTTGGAAAGATCAAGTTGTAGACCTTTCTTAACAATTTTGTAGACTATGTCAACAACTCCACATGGTACATTGTTTGGTGTGCTAGACTGGAATATTTTATACCCAATGGCATAAGCATTGAACCTCAGTTCAGGATCACTGATGCAGTTAATCTTCAAACCTCTACCGTCCCACTCGGCTAATGTTAGCTTTTCTAACTTGGTTCTTGGTAGGTGCCTTAGAGCTTTAGTTTTGTTATATATAGGATATCCTATTACTGCATGATTTACATCTCTGGTTATCTTCTTGGGCTCATAAAACAAGAGCTTTCCATCATGTACTATGCTTAGAACAATGTGGATCCATTCATTATGAAATACCTTCAAGAAATTTAGGGCATTGGTTAACCCTTTAACCTCTAGTTGTTTGTGATCTTCCTTCAACTTCTCATCTGATCATAATGATTGGTATGTGGCCATAAGCTCAAAGTCTCTAATTTCACCTATTTTGCAATGTATGTAGGCACGTACATCTTGCACTATTAAAACCCTCAGTGGGATAGATGAAAATGTGCCTTTATCATCTTGTTGGGCTGCAACCTATGGATGGATCTTGTAGTTTGGTTTTGTGCAGGTGGAGTTCTTCACCAAAAAAACATTTTTATCCTTATCAAATTTTGCTTTCATTGTTCGAGATGAAGATGCAATGATCTCTATTTTAGGGCTTCTATAAAATATGCTTGAATAACTTGGTGAGGGAAGAATGTGTAGTGACTAACCTTTGTGTGCTTCAAAATGTGCTTAAATATTTGAAGAATGCTAAAAAATGTTCTGCTGCAACTTAGTTCTCTTTACTCTGTTCTACTTTGTGATCACATTGTGAACAAATGACTTCACGTCGACCAAATATATAGAAAATAACCAAGGGCGGTGCAATAAATTTTCTTCACCAACCACTCGGTGAACAAACATTATGCTAAGTTAACACTGATGTTATTTTAGTTTGGTGAGTATACCATATACTTGGTTACCATAGTAACTCGGTTGTCTTCTTCACATTTTCACTGACTAATAGTTCTTAACTTGATACATATTAACCGACTCAACTAAATCATAGTATTAAAAAATATAATACCATATTGCATCTTTAATATTCATGCTAATTTGGTATTTGTGCAATGAATACAAGAACCAATGTAAGATATAGTATTACAAAACATAGTTCCATACCTGCTTGTATTGCTTAGTTGTAGACGGTGGAGCCACCTAATCCATTAGATGAAGTGTCACTGACTATTGTGCTTGGTCCTGCATTATCATTTGATTCTTTCCTCCACATTTGATTTCTGATCCTTAATATTTCCTTAATTGTATTGCCATTCCCATAAGTGTTTATTCGGTCTAAACAATCTCTACTTAAGTGACCGACTCTGTTACAGTGAGAAAATGCCATTCCAAAGTTTGACCAATTCCTAGACTTGGTTCGCCATTGTCTCATACAATTTTTTTCTATATGTCCATATTTACCACATGTTTCACAAATACTCCAAGTGTTATAATCCCATGCATAAGAATTACCTTATCTTCTCAGCTGATTTACCATTTCTTGTCTTTTAAGCTTCCAGATTTGCTTTGTGTTTTTTCTTCATGCCTGTGATGTATGACCATGCATGCTGCATTTTTTATAGTATTTATCCATGTATGGTTTGTTTTGTGGTTTTTTCAACTTGGATCTACACTCATGTGTCTAATTTTCATGCTTATTACAGTTATAGCAAATACTATTGAATTTAGGAGGGTTTCTAGGAATACCTTTTTCTTTGCTCCTGCAAATATTTGATGTGTGGCCTAGTTTTCCATAGTGATGGAAAGAGGGCTTCTTAGGATTTGGGCTTGAGTATATATTCCTTTGTTTATCTTTATTTGATTATTCTCCTTGCTCGGCATACCCTAATCTAGTATTGTTGTTCAGTTTTCTTTGATAGTTCAGAAATTCATCCATCCTCTTAGTGCTTTCTTCAGATCTCTTAATCACTTCATTATGTTGTTGTAAAATATCCACTTCATTTCTCATTTTTTCATTTTCTTCTTTCAGTACACCAATTTCATCTATTCTTTTTTCATGTTCAGTATTCACTCAGTTAGCCTCATGATTCATAGCAACTACTTGATTGCAGATCTCAAAGTAATGTTTAGTAAGTCTCGATATCTCAGTTTATTTCTCTTGCAACTTTTCAATCATCTTTCTTCTATCATAAAAAACAATGTTTCTAGCTTGTTCATCTTTCTTTCCATCATTCAAGACTTCAACCATTCTAAACATTTGTCTGTCTTGACCGATCTGTAGTGCTTTCACTTGTTTAGTAAGTTGTTGATTTCTTTTAGATAGCTTTTATATGATTCCTTCAAATGCATCAGATATGCTACCAGATTCAGATCCAAATGTATTAAATGGGTCATGAATCTCTTCTTCATGATAATCAATCTCACAACAGTGAATTTCCATGTCCTTTCTCTTAATCAACATCTCCTTGAGTTTCTCTTTGGCTTCCTTGCATTGTTTGACATAGATCTACAGCTGTAACTTCTGATTTTCAATAGTTTTGTAAAGTGTATACCTTTCCATTGTAAGATATTTTCTCTTCAGTGATTAAACCTTAAAAATAAGAGAACTAGCTTTGATACCAATTGTTGGCATAATGGAGAGGTGTGTACTAAGAGGGGAGGGGTGAATCAATACCCTTAAAAACTTTTAACCAATTCTTTGTAACCAGTGTTATGTATTAACCGACTGAGTAGATTGGATACACCAAACATATAGTATCATTTCCAAAATGTAAATGCATGTAACATAAACAATACACATACATAAAATTAAGTAATCATGGCACAAGTATTTTGGTATCGCAGAAAACCCCTGTTAGAAGGTAAAAAATGCAGTGGGGATGAGACCCACAAAACTTCACTGCTGGAGAAATAAAGTTATCTTGTTAAAGCTTTACAATGAGTGATCACTTGTGATGATCTTACCCTATTATGAGTAACAATGAAATTGATAAGATCTACCTCGTGTGAGGATTTCTTAACACAAAGTATGTGTTTACTTGGTTTAGAGATTTACAATAAGACGGTTAAGTCTACTCTGTTACGAGATTTAGGGATCTATTACAATTGTTAGAGAGTAACAGAAATTTGATTTGAAACATATATAATCTCAATATTGCTGATACAGATCCATTAAGTTCATACAAAAATATATCACCTCAATGTGAATGATAATACCTTCTGCTCTATTATGCTTAGTAGCCTTTCCTTAGTTTTGAAAACTGATTTCTACAATGTAGTCTTTATCCTTAAAATCCTTGTCTGATCTCTGATGTGTGTAGTATGGCGGCTACTTGATCATTTATTGATCAACATACATTACAAAATTTGACATCTATCCATTTATATATCAAATGATATCACCTAATTAGGGCTTAGAAAATACATCCTTATCCTAAGATCAATGGTGTACAAAATTTACCTTGATCATCTACACATAGGAGACATAAATAATTAATGTTGTAAATTTATAATTAATGTCCTCCTCGATCGTGTAAACTGTTATCTAGGTCAGCTAAAATATTGTTACATAGAATGATTTGCCATAAAAAAATTTAGTTGGTCTCTGTTCCACTCGGTTATTGTTATCTCTTGGTGCTCGGTTTTTGTCTGTGTATCTTGGTTATACTGGTGTTTGGTTATGATGTGTATCTCAGTGTTGTCTACTTCTCAGTATAGTCTGTCTACTCGGTAATCACTATGCTTGGTTAACTTTGGGCATGATTAGTTCTCTCGATTGACTCTGTACTTCAGTGATTATACTGACTATCTTGTTTGTGACACTTTTACCAACTGTTCATTATGTCTGCTTGATAACTAATGGAAAATTCAATGTGCAAATGGAGTAATAGAAATCCCATCATAGGGGGGTTTCGGGTCTCCCCCTTGGAGTTAATCCTATCTCTATTATGGAGGTAGAGAATAAGGTTGTTAGAAATCATATATCCCATGCTCTATTGGACATGGGAAATACTAATAGAACTTTTGTGACCACTAACCAACCCCCTAGTGAGACCGAAGAAGAAAATGGTGTTAAGAAACAACAACAAAATTATATAGGGCTTTCTAACCTTACAAAATATAGAAAAGACACAGAAGCTTCTCGCACAAACCCTTATCATCCTTTGTGTGTGTATGAATCCATTGGGGAGGTCTCCAAATAGAGAATACTAACTCTGGATACTAAGCCATCTTCCTCATATACTCAACAAGACAAGGTAGACAAGGAAGACTGGCAGACTCAAAAGAGGAAGACAAGAACTAAGAAGATTGATGTAGAATCAGAAAATAAGGTTGGTAGGCCTCCAAAAATAATGTTAAGGCATAAATCTATAGCTAGGGAAATTTCCAATGGAAGGTAGTTAACCCTAGATGCAACCCACTGTAATAAAATATGAATTTCCTCTCTTAGAACACAAGGGGGATAAATAGTCCCTAGAAATAAGTTTCTCTCAAACAATACATTATGAATCCTAAAGTTGATGTTTTTCTATTGCAGCAAGTTTAAATGTGCAATCAAGTAGTTTCTTCACTATTTAATAGAATATAATCGGGTTCCTCTTATTATAACGAAGTCGATGGAGCCTTAGGAGGTGTTGCTACTTTATGGAATCAAAATAATTTTTTTGGGGAAGCCTATGCATTTTCGTATAGTTACCTTGTTGTGAAGTTCAAAATTGACAAATGTACTTGACACCTTTTCAATATCTATGCCTCGAACTCTAATGGAGGAAGGAAGTTGTTGTGGGAATAAATTTTAGCTCTAATTCTCAGAGAAAAAAATGGTTTATATATGGTGGACAGAGAATTTTATTCTCCCTTGTTCCCTTTGGAGAAATAAGGTGGTCTAATAGACTATACTGACAACATGAATGACCTCTTGGAATTCATCACCATGTTTGGTCTTCTTTATTTGGAATTGTAGGGTAACCCTTTCACTTGGTCTAATAATAGGAAAGGAAACCATTTAATCTTGGTTAGATTGGATAGGGTCTTGGTTTCAGTGGGGTGGGGCGTGGGATGTAATTCTTTTCTTAGTACCCTCTCCAAAACAATATCAAATCATAGCCCCATTATTCTACAATTGATGAATAAACCTTTCTTTGGCCTCCACCCCTTTAGGTTATAAATTATCTAGACTACACATCTAGACTTTAGAAATTGTATTTATAACTAGTGGAGCTCCCCAGTCTAGGGTTCAACAATGTTCACAATATCTAAGAAACATGACCCCATCAGGAAAGAAGTTAAGGGATGGTCTAAATCTACCAGTTGGTACTCTCAAATTTGGCACAAGTTTGGAGTGACCAATTTAAAATTTTCTCTAAGGCAAGAGTACACCGCTAAAAACTTTTTGAAGAGGCATATTTGGAGTGCAAGTAAAATATGACTTGATGATTTTCATGAGATACAGATTGGCGTAACATTTGAAAAACCTATCATGGAGTAAATAAAATGGGTCACAACTTTCAGATATCATATTTTATGTGTTTTGAAGGTAGTTGTTTAAAGGTGTTTACACAGATCTGCATTTTGCACACTGCCTGATTATATCAACTAACCTACTTTGCATACTTACATCTTTTTAAAAATAAAGTTTCATGACATAAGGATTATGCCGAGGTGTTTTAGGCATGAGAGAGAAGCTTTGTTTCCATTTTTAGACTCTCATGAGTTCATTTGCATAGTTTTCCAAAGTCATTCCGTTTGCAATTAATTCTGATTCTCAGTGTAAAGTGTAGAATTGCAGAATGACCTACTTTGAGGTGTTACAAGTTGTACCCAGTTGAATGGAATGGAAAATTTAATGCTTCCCTATTTTGTAATCATGACAAAGTTCCCCCATGAATATTTATAGGCCTTGGTCAATCCATCTGATCGGTTTCTTCAGCCAATTCCAGATCAAGTTTATGAAAGATCACTTATTTTGAAATCAGAAAGTTGGTAAGGGGCTGACTTTGAGGAATCATACTTGATTTACTAGATGATGAATACAAAAAGATAATTGAAATTTTTTTCTCTCTATGTGAAAATGAATCCAATTCCAGGCCTCTAGCCCATGAGGAGTTCATCTTTTGAGTTTGTGAAGTCAAATCCAAACAAGATCTATTTAGTTTTCAATCAATGCATCGGTAAAGTTTTCTAGGAGGCTGACTTTGCAAGCTAATGCTTTGGTGAATTTGCAAGATAATATTTTCTCTATATGTTAGTGTACTACTAGGATCAAGGATCAAGTTGTTTGATGTTGAATGTGACCTCTCAATCCAACAAGAAACCCAACATAGTCCTTATTCAATCCATTTGATTTGCAGAGACAAACATGAATTGTTTGTTCTACAAAATGATTGAGACGACCTGTTGCCTCCTAATTAGAAGTGATTGCTGTAGTGTACCCTCAGAATGAGAGCCAACAACCTGATCTTCTCTAATACGGAGGATTTTTAAAGTGCAAGTGTGTGAAGAACAGCCATCAATTGTGAGAAAATATGCATCTATGTGAGCAAAAGTGTTGCTATTCTGTGAATTGAGACATGATTAAGATATAAAAGAAATGCTTTTAAGCTAGAATTGAACTTGCAAATGAATCTAGAAAGCTTTGAAAGTACAAGATTGAATTGTTAGCC
>MU228464.1:589797-602010 GCA_018584345.1 Thuja plicata | reverse complement strand
GATTAAGATATAAAAGAAATGCTTTTAAGCTAGAATTGAACTTGCAAATGAATCTAGAAAACTTTGAAAGTACAAGATTGAATTGTTAGCCTTATAAGTAGAGCATAAGTGAAAGCTAAACAATGTTGAATTCCAAAATGAAATTATAATAATTATGCAAAAGATAAGCTAAAAGCATGAAATTGAAACTAAAATTGACTATAGTAATTGTGCTCAAAAAACAAAGGATCCTCTCAATGAAGAAAAGAGGTCTCTTTTATAGAAAACCGAAGAGAGAGAACGAAGAGCTTCTTGAAAAGAAATGGTTGTCTCTTCATTCTCCATTGAGACAAATATGCAAGGTTTATTAAAATTAAAGAATGAATTATGGACACATAAGTGTCTCTTCGTATGGAATTATGGAAAACCCTTTTGAGGATAATTCATCCTATTAATAATAATAACTCTTCAATTCCTTTTATGTATATTAGCCAAAGAGGGTGTATTTGATTTAATTAAAAGTACTTGAAGACTTTAGGATTAAATCAATTAATCATAGGGGTTTTAGCTGATAATCATTTGAGATTTAGGAATTAAATGTAATGTTGGATTTATGCAAATTTGGGTTTTCTGCATTTGAAACTCAGTCAATTAAAGTCAATTAGGCGAAGAATTTGCCTAGTAAAATAGGACTTCGAGGATAAGAAAATGCACCAAAATTGATTAGTTTGTTAGGTGCCAATTTTGGGGTGTTACACAAGTTTCAAGACATAATCTGATATCTTTTCAAGGGTAAATCAAAATGCAGTTTATTCAGACTATCATTGTTTGACAGAAATAAATTGCTAAGTAATCATTTTCAAAGGTCCATAATTTGTGACCAGTAGATGTTCATATTAGGCTAGTTGATGATCCATGCTCACCCTATTCTAATAAAATTATTTGAAAGATCTCAAAACCTCAGAATTCTATTTGGTATTTTTACCAAATCAGTTTGAATTGAAATATAATGGGTTTTGAGTTTGCATTTGCAGAAGTAAGTTGAAGGTGGGTAAGTTTTAGTATCAACAATTTACAAATCTGAGTGTTTCTAGTGTTCTCCTTTGGCACACGTGTTCCTTGTATTTAAGGGATCAAAGTGGTTCAATGGTAGCCCCCTAGGGGTCTTTAGATATTTTTTTCAGAAGTGTTCTGATTTTGTTTTTAGACTTGTTCCTATGTTTTTAGTTGGAAGATAATTTGAAGGAGAAACTTTGATGAGTGATATTTTAGACCTCGAGGTGATTCATGCAAAACCATTTTATGAATCCATCAAGTATTTTAGGTCCATTGTATGAGTCAGTTAGTTTTTATGAGTGCATTTATGAGAGCAGTTTACTCATTTTCTAGCACTTGGAAAAATATCTAAAAAGTGATATTTAATGGTTAAATGTACTAAGGGGGAAGTTTTATAAATGATATAGAAATCCATCAAAGCATGGAGTGTATATTAGGGGTCACTTGAAGAAAGGTCTAAATCCAGTGTCTATTAACCAGTTGGCCTTTCGTGGAAGCTACATAAAAATCACTTTGAAAATAGAAGCCATAACTGGTATCATTGCATTGACAGAAGGAATAGTAGTTGGGAGAACTTTCTCTTTGCTAAAGAACTATCGTATTGATGGAAATAAAGAGATGATAGGTATTGGCATCCAGTACAAAGTTTTTTTGGTGGACTACAATGTTGTTATGCAGTTATGGATTCCACAATTCAAGATAGTTTGATTGAGTCAGTGCACTTCATTTAAAGACCATTTTAAAGAAGTAAATCCTTAAGATCTACAAATATCTTATATCTAAGTTCGATATGGTATGCAATGAGAAATATTGGAAATGTTTGAAGCCCTACATGAGGCTATGAAAGGAGAGTTGGCATTTTGGAAGGCCATAGTCAACATCATTTTAATTTTCATCTAAATATCCCATGCAAATTGAAATTTGCCATCTGCACAAAGACCAACATCAGCGAATGGATTGCAAAGAAGACACAACACATGAACTATTTTAAAATCTAGAAGAACTCATGCAAATGAAGGTGAAGGATGTAGAATTTTCAGCAAATGAAATTTGGAGATGAAATTTCAAAGGCCCATGTAGCAGATGAAGAAGGTACTATGTTGAACAATGGGAAGAGATCCCACTCTAATGAAAAGGCATTTGGCAGGATCAAACATTGAGAGGCCTGCATGTATGTAGGAAGAAGAGGGTGTTGCGTGGTAGTTTTGGAGAGCATTTAAAAACTTTCAAACTTAGTGCATTGACATGGAAGAAACTTGTGCAAAAATGCTAAGGAAAGTCCACGTAGGTAGTGAGGCAAAAGCGTACACTCACTTTGAAGTTTTTTTTTTCAAAGACTCAAGTGCCAATACAAGTGAATGGAAGGTGTAAATTTTTAAAACCCTGGACAAGATAGAAGCTGAAACATTAAAAATTCAAAACAAACCTAAAACTTTAAATGCCAAACACAATGTGCAAGATAGTAAGAAAGGTTGCACTAATTTCTAGAAGGCCACACTGGAGATAAATAAATGAAGAATGAGGAAGAGAAAATTAGTTTTAAGACTTTCAATGATAATTGTTATAACAGGTTTTAACACCAAATCAAACACAAGAGCTGTGCATGGTTTTCAAAGGAAGAAAAATGCCAAAGGAAGGTTAGCATATTGTAAATTGTTTTAAAAACATTAAAACTTAACAAAGCTTCAGTGCAAATAGTAAATGTTGCAGCTTAACCGGAGGAGAAGGCGAGTTTTGGTGCCCAGGAGGTGAATGGTATTAAAACTTTAAAATTGAAATTGTGCCACATAGGTGGGGGAGTGGAGATTTTCAATGTTTAAATAGTAAAGTGCTCAACATATGATTTGAAGTAAGAGATATGGCTCATGGGTGGGCCTTTGCATTGCACTTACCAGAAGGATAGTAGACCATAATTTTGGGCGCACATAGGCTTAAGCATTTAAAAATATATGGGGATTTATCCCACATTGACCAGGGATTGAATTTCTTTAGTGTTTATAACCAAAAACAAACAGTATAAAGTTTAAAGATGAATCCAACAGTCTATGCATGTGTGTGGAAGTAGGGGTGCCTCGAAGTACATGCCAGATCGACAGAGGAAAAAAACCAAATTTTGGTAGGACCCATGTGAGTGACTTGGTAGGCAACATGGTGTAGAGGCAATAGAGGTGGCACACATCCAAATGCAAAGAAAAATAGATGGTCAACGCGATGCCTGGATTCAAAAAATGCAAGAAACATATCATCAAGGCAATGCGCCAGGCTGACACATGGCATGACTGACAGTAGGGCAGTTTGAGGTGGTGTCAAGGTGGTGATGAGGTGGTAGCCATGTAGGAAAGCATCCGTGGTGGCATGGATCCCAATACAGATCAAATCGATGGCTATCACAATGGATTGATGGTGAAGTTGCAAGGTAGTTACCATAGAGGCAACGCGCCATGCCGAGATCTAGCACTTGGACAAGTGGTGGGCTAGGATGAGGCAGTTGACATGGTCACCCAGGTTGTCACATAGATCCAATCAGGAGGTGCCACATGGCATGATGTGGTGCATTATGGGTACATAATAAGGATTAATATGCAGAGAGAAATTAAAGGAAATAAAGATTGTACAAGACTTATGAGGTAAAGTGTTAAAAGTGTAGAATTTAAAAGAGATTTAAGTGAAATAAAAGGTAATGCTAATGTGTAGACAAGGTAAAAGTAGTGCAGATGCATACAAGTGTTGGAAACATTATTAAAAAGGCAAATGGATGGGTAATGCATAGGAATATTGATAAAAAGAAAATTATAAAGTGCAGGAAAGAAGTAAATATTAATGCCTATTTGATAATGCAAACTATATGAAATGCACAGGAATATAGTAAATAATGTAAATCTACATTTAATGTTAAAATCTGAATCTGCACCAGACTAAAGTGATGAGAAAACCTTTGAAATATTTTATTTTCAAAGACATAATTTGGATTATCAAGGTTTTCTCATGAGGGTTTTGAGGATTTTCAAAAGCAGATTTGGAGATAAGATATTATATTTAGGTGAAATGAGATTTTGGCAGTTGATGAAGAAAGGGGCAGTTTTAGATATTTTGGAAAAGAGGGCAGGTGTTTGTCAAAGAAGGAATCAAGAGTTTTTCTCTTGGCCCATATATTCCGTCTTTTCCATGTTAGAGGGGTTCCAAATTCTTGGCCTCCATAGAGGGTTTCAAGCTGTGCTTAACTCCAGGAGCTTCCAGGTTTTGCTTGTCTCCATTACGATATAGTTTATAGGACTGCATTAGTTTTTCTATCAGATATAATAGATGTTTTCAGATCTTTTGCATATTATTGAAGTGGAAAAAGTTGTAGATAAGATTTGTACAGAATCAAGATTCATCATACTTAATACAATTTTTCTCAGATTCAAGTCTCTCCTTTGTGTTGTTCATTTGGGTTATGAATTTTCTGATTCATTGCATGGATTCATCTATGTATGTGTTATTAGTCCTTATTTCTGATTTGGGATTAGATTAAATGAAGCTATGGATATGACACAAGTTCATCTGTTCTACAAAAGGATTTTTTATAAGTAGTGTATGGTTTGATATCATTTTTATTCATGACTTTCAGTATTTGACAGTAGTTTGTTTCTTTATGCTACTCCTGAACTAGAAGTATTACTTAATGGACAAGGAACTGATCAGAAATCAATATATTCCTTGTTGATGCATGATAGATCAGTCTTCGCTATGTTCTGAAAATTAAGTATAAACTTTGAATATCCTATGTTTTATGTGCTTTGTTGTGTTGTACTAATCTCATGCTCCACTTTAAGGTCGATGTTCAATGGGTGATTAGCTGATTACCTAGTATCTCCTAGTCGTGTTGAGCCTTTGTGAGATCTTTGCTAATTGATGCCAAACAAAATATTGAAGTCATTAAAGGGTGTCCCCCCTTGGTTTTGCAGAACCTAAAGTGTAGAAGGATGGATCCTCATCCTTGTTTGTTGGTCCTTTTCATTCTATTGTGAACTACTGGGAGTTGACTACTCTTAAAGACCTATTGCAAAGTGAAAAGGTTATTGTTCAGTAATCAAATTGTAAAAAAGAACCAACACTACCTTTGGTGATATCTTCAAATAGACAAAGGTGATTGGGGGAAAGTTGGTCAACATTCAGAATTTGATGGCCATTGGTAATCAACCTCAATCATTATATGAAGAGGAGGAAGTATGGATGAAGATGTGGAAAGATAACATGAGTAAAGAATAAATATAAATGAAATAAAGATCTAGGGTTCAATGGCTGAAAGAAGGTGAAAAAATCTTTGCTTTCTTCCACGGGATGAGAAACACTATTAATTTTTTTAAATGAATCTATTCAACAAATTACTGATGATGACAAAACTGGTGAAATAGTACACAATAGTTTAGGAAAATATATGTGGATAATGGTTGCAGTCACTCTAATGTTGTTGAAGATATAATTTTTGGCCACCTTCCTGCAGTTGTTACTAAGGATGACAATAACTACTTTTGGCTCCAATTTTCGAAGACAAATTTAAGGCTGAATTTTTTTCAATGGGTGTATATAAGGCCTTAGGGCTAGGTCATTTTACTCTTCCCTTCTTTCAAGATTTCTATGACATTTTTATTTATGATGTGACTATGACATCTAGAGACTTTTAAGGACTGGGTAGCTGCTGAAATAGTTGAATAATACCTATATTTCTCTAGTCCCCAAGACCCAAGACCTGAAGTGTATGGCTAATTCCAGGCCTATAACTATGTAACATAATTTAGAAGATATTTTCAAAAGTTCTAATCAACCATCTGAAGCCCTTGCTAGACAAATTCATCAGCAATTATCAAAAGGGGTTTGTTCAAGGAAGACAAAGTCTTGATGCTTCCATTTCAACTCATGATATAATCCACTCAATGGAAAAAATTTAGAATCAAGGTATGGATTTCAAACATACATATTGATGACATGTAACTGATTGAATGTTTGATAAATGTTAAGTTGAAGATAATGATTGACATTAAATCAGTTAATAGTTTGTATTGTCATTCATGTCAACTTGATATCATCTATATAGTCATGTACATAATGCCAAAGACTTCAGAGAATCAATGGAATAAAGGTTATGCTTTCAGCAATGCATAAATGTCAAGTATTCACCAAGTGACAGACAACACCGACAGAGTGCACACCATTGGTAAAGGCAAAGAAGAAAAGTCATAGTAATACCCAACGAGTAGAAGATAGTGTTGCCTGACAAAGAAAAACCATAGGATGCCTGACGAGCTGAAAATAGAGTTGTCCGATGAGTAAAATCCAATTATGCCCGACGAATGGAGATCCCAAAGCTAACTGGAGTCACACCAATAGAACTAGTATTTGTCATCGACAACTAACTACAGAGTTGGCTGATAGAACAGAGAGTTTAGAAAATGACAAAATATCTAGCTGGCAAGAGCTAAAGATAGACTTAACTAGTTGTTTTCTTTATTTTATTCGACCATAGTTAAGTAATTGATTTAAAGAAGATTTGTACAGTTGTCAAGAAGATAACTACAAGATAAATCAAGAGTTATGCTTTAAATCAAATTGGATGGATTTTTTTTCACGCCAAGAATCAAGAATCAAGAAATGGTGAATATCATATCTATATAAGAGACAAGCTTAATTCATTTCCGTATGGATGCAAGGGGAGTGAATAAAAAGAGGATGATGGAAAGAAACTGATGAATAATATCTTCATATAGTCCTGATCAATCAAGCTAAAGGAGAGTTAAAGAATTCTACAGACACTAATGAATAGTGAAGCACAACATCACATAGTAGAAAGTGTGAAGCACAAAGAATTGAATTGATACATTGATCAGAGAGGTAATGTACTTAAATAGATCTAAAAATATAGAATTCAAATTTAGATTAGAAATAGGTCATAGTGTTTCAGTTTAACCATTGAAGCATCAAGTCTCTTAACCGAGCAGGACTTAACAGTCTTCTATGTATTGAGGTACATCCCAGGGAGTTCCAAAAAGGTTGATTCATGAAAGTAGCATTGGACTTGCCCGATACCTATTGACAGTCTAAGAAGGAGGCTGATTCAAGGATGGTAGCAATAGATGTCTGATACTAAGTGACAACCTCTATGTATAAAATCATCTAACAATGTCACACCTAATAGTGTGTTTGTAACCTTTAACATGGTTGGCTCCTAATAGGGCTCACTTCAGAAGAGTGAAAATTTGGGGTACCAGTCCTAGTGGTTTTTTCCCTTAACAACGTTTCCACATTAAAATCCATGTGTTATGTGTGTATGGATTATTAATTTACTATTTTACATGTCACATATACATTTCTGGATGGATTGGTATACTCTTCTTATTTACTAAGTTCTGGTAAATAGTTTTACTGCTTGTCAGTAATCAAGGAGAATAAGGACAGACAAGGAAAACTAACAGATAGTTAATCATTATAAGTATTTCATGGCAAGCATCTTGTAGGGACTTAATAATCTGAGGTTTAGTTGAATGGTGGTAAATAGTTGAAGGATAAATTTTCAGGCAACTGATTCACTCCCCCTCTCATTTATTACTAACAATTGGTATCAGAGCTTGTGTGCTTAGAAGGAAGGTTTCAAGACCTAAGTCATGATCACAAGATGAATAGACGAGATGTGCCCAAGTTGAACAAAGACAACTTTTCTTCATGGAAAAGAAGGATAAGACTCCACTTATCAGGTATTGGTAATGATGTTACTCAATTCCTAGATACTAAATATGTGTTTCCTACAGGAGTACTGATAGTAGATCAATTGAGAGAGAAGCATGAGCATAACTGCATGGTTATAGAGCTTTCTTCCTCACTCTCTGATGCTAAATTTGAAGATTTCAAGGATTGCAAAACTGCAAAGAAGATGTGGGACAAACTGAAGCTTGTACATGGAGGTGATACAAATGTTCTAAGAGCTAAGGTAGAAAGAATTAGAGGAAAGTTTGATGATCTTAGAATGAAAGAAGGAGAAAACATCACACAGTACAGCACAAGGATAAAAGAAGTAGTCAATGCTATACGAGGTGTTGGAGGTACACTTGAAGAGGAGACAGTGGTAAGTAAAATCTTAAGAACCCTATTGCTTGTATATGCTATTAGAGTTTCTGCCATTTAAGAAATGAGAGTAGTAGCGAACAATACAGTTACTCTTGATAGTTTAATTGGTAGACTGATTTCATTTGAGATGAATAACTTTGACAATAGGGTCTTACCAAACTTAGAGTCTACATTTAAGTCTTCTATGAAAATAAGAAAATCAAGTCATAGACACTCATCTAGAAGAGACAGTGAAAGTGAAATTGAAGAAGAAGATCTAGATGAAATAGAAGCACTTATGGCTAGAAGAATGCAGAGAGGCAAAGGTAAATACAAAGGCAAGCTACCACTTGTATGCTTTAATTGTGAAGAGATTGGACACTTTGCTGCAAGATGTTCTAATAGAAGAAAAGATGATAAAAGTAATGATAGATATTTTCAGAAGAAATCTAACAGAGGTGATAACAAAGATTACAGAGGCTACCGACAATCAGAAAAAAGAGATACTTGAGACTACAAGGATAAAGGAAAGAAGGCTAGCTACCTAGATGAAGACATCGAGATGGTATTTGTAGATGTGAAGGATGATTTAGATGAAGATGAAAGGTATGTAGAAAATGCACTCATATCTAAGGTTAGAAAGAATAACATTTGGATTATAGATAGTGGCTGCACTCACCGCATGACTGGTGACAAAGAAAAGTTTAACACTTTTGAGTATTATAATGGTGGTACAGTAAGAATGGGTAATGATACACCTTGTCCAATTGAAGGTAAAGGAACAATAATGCTAAATAACCTAATTAAATGTGAAAATTATTATTGGGTAAAAGGATTGAATTATAATCTGTTGAGTGTTTCTTAGCTGAATAATTTAGGTCATATAGTAGCATTTGAGAACAATAAGGCAAAAATATTCAATGAATTAGGAAAACTGATTGGTACCGGTGAACAAACTAAAGGTAACTTATTTTACTTGAATGATACTAACACCACTTTCTTAATGACTAGAAACAAAGACATATGGTTGTGGCACAAAATATTGTGTCATGTGAATTTTGACAACATGATGAAAATAAGCATAAGGAGAAATGTAAGAGGCTTACAGAGGATGACAAAGACAAACAACATCATGTGTAAAAATTGTCAAAAAGGTAAAATGACAAAGTCAAGTTTCAAAAGTAAAACCCATACATCTGATGATGTTGTAGAATTAGTCCATACTGATTTAATTGGACCTATGAGGACAAAGAGTTATTATGGAGATAGATATTTTATTCTCTTTGTTGATGATTACTCAAGAATGATGACAGTTATGTTTCTATAAGATAAATCTTAAGCATTCAAGATGTTTAAATGGTATAAGGCTATGGTAGAAAAACAAAGTGGTAAGGATTTGAAATGTTTGAGATCAAATTGAGGAGGAGAATTTATATCAGGTGAATTCACTAATTTCTGTAATGAGCATGGTACAAAAAGATAGGTTTGTACACAAAGAACACCACAAAAAAATGAGACTGCTGAGAGAAGGAATAGATCAATAGTTGATTGTGCAAGAACATTGATGAAAGAGAAAGGCATCACCCAAATCTTTTGGAGGGAAGTGGTCAGCACTGCTGTATATACACTTAACATAGTACAATTAAAGAAGGACATAAAGAAGACACCTTATGAGCTATGGTATGGTAAAACACCCAATGTAAGTTACTTCAAAATATTTTGTAGTCAATGTTATGTCTTAAAGGATGATATAAATGGAAAGCTTGAAACTAAAAGTGATGAAGGTATTTTTCTGGGGTATTCTACCGAAATCAAAGATTTTAAATGTCTCATCAAGGCCTCTAACAAAATAGTTGAAAGTGCAAATGTAAAGATTGATGAATTTGCAGAAAAGAATGAGCTATAAAGTACAAAAGAACCAGAGGACTACAAAAAGTTCATATATTGTGAAGAACCCAACACTCTTCCTGAGAAACAGTGCTTAATTCTAGAACAACATAATGTTGCAATCGACGGTCAAACTACTATTATCGGTGGTCAGGATAATGGTCAAGATAATGTGCAAGGTAATGAAGAACATAACAAAGATCAAAATGATGATCAAGTTGATACACAAAGAGTTGTACTTGTACTTGCATGATATGTAAGAAGGAACCATCTAGAGATCCAGATCATAGGAGATAAGAAAGCTGGTACAAGAACAAGAAGTAAGTCTTTTAACTCAAATTGTTTAATTTGTGAGTTTGAGCCAAAATCTATTAATGCTGCACTAGATAATGAGGAATGGATAAGTTCTATGAATGATGAGATTGAGAAAATTGAGAAGAAAAAAACATGGTCACTTATGCCAAGACCAGATGACAAGAATGTCATTGGTACAAAATGGATATTCAGGAATAAGCTAAACGAGAATGGAGAAGTCACAAGGAACAAAGCAAGACTAATATGCAAAGGGTATGCACAAGAAGAAGGTATAGTCTATGGAGAAACCTTTGCACCCATTTCTAGGCTAGAGGGAGTAAGAATACTACTTGCTTATGCTGCATATAAAGGATTCAAAGTACATCAAATGGATGTCAAGTCAACATTCCTAAATGGAATACTTGAAGAAGAGGTATACATTGAACAACAAGAAGGGTTTGTCAATCCAAACAAGAGAAACATGGTATGTAGACTTCACAAAGCCTTGTATGGATTGAAACAAGCTCCCAGAGCCTAGATTGAATGACTTCATTCCTATCTAATAAGTATTGGATTTATAAGGACTAGTGAAAACAATAATCTTTATTTGAAGGAAGATACTGCTAACACCTTGATTGCTGAAATATTTGTTGATGACATCATATTTGGAGGCAATGATATTCTATGCAAATCATTTTCTGATGAGATGAGAAAAGAGTTCAAGATTTCTATGTTTGGAGAGATCAATTTCTTTCTTGGTCTACAGATCATTCAACAAAGTGAATGTATTTTCATTACACAGTCCAAATACATCAAAGAGGTCCTGAAAATATTCAAGATGGAAGATTCCAAACCAGTTGGAACACCGATGGCTACTGGATGTAAGTTGAAAAAGGAAGACAATAAAATAGAGGTAAATCAAACTTTGTACAAATCAATGATTGGAAAACTCATGTATGTTGTACACACTAGACCATATATTGCACATGCAGTAGGAATTGTTACTAGATTTTTTGCTAATTCTAGGGACTCACATATGACTGCTATGAAAAGAATTTTAAGATATCTAAAGAATGTTGGAATTATATTGGAATGACGTACTGAGAGGGGAGGGGTGAATTAGTACCTCCAAAACTTTTCTTTGGTTAGCCCATTAACCCTTAATCATCAGTTTGTAAATTATCTTATCTAACTGTTCATCTTTCTTTATGTATATGCAATCATATCATAAGTTCTTTTAGTATGTAACCATAACAGAAACATTCATGAAAATAGATAACACATAACACAAGATATGATATTGCAAAAAACTCCTGTTAGGAAGTAAAAACTACGATGGGGATTGTTACCCACAAGACTTCACTATCTGAAGATAAGAAGGGGTCGGTTAAGGCTTACAATTGGTCACTTCTGATGACCTACCCTGTTAGGAGTATTACAGTGGAGACCTATTAAGATCTACTTCGTTTGAAGCTTTAGAAACACTATTAAGTGTGCACTATGTTAAGATATTTGTAAAGAACGGTTAATTCCACCTTCTATAAAAGGATTTTAGATGTGATGCACTTGTTAGAATGCAACTACACAAGTCTTTGATATGATGATGTATGCAACCTCTAATTGTTGATAACAGATCCTATTAATCTTCATACATATTAGTAATCATCCTTCCATGATTGAATAATACCTTTATCTGCTCATCGGTAGCCGCTGTGTGTTCTTGACAACTGATGTGATCTATTTCTAAAATTTGCATGAATTCTACCTTCTTCTCCTTAGATGCTCTTCACGGCTATCAACAACAATGAATTCATAACTCACAATTGAGTTGAACATCTATTTATACTAGTTATTGGCTCAATTCTTGATTCACGCTTTGCAAGTTAACTCTAGATCCAAGGTTTACAACTTGACCTT
>MU228464.1:557197-589747 GCA_018584345.1 Thuja plicata | reverse complement strand
TCTTTAGTTAGATATGTTTTAGATCCATTAGGATGCTTTAAAACATTTACATAAAGCTTGCTTGACCCTCAAGTTATGATTTAAAACAAATTAAAACTCTATAAATATAATTACATTGCTTTATCTGTCGTGTAAAACTCAGATCCACTTTTTGCGGGTTCTTTAACTGACTATCGGTTCTGACGGTCGATTTTCTTGGTCATCGGTGTTCCTTTCTTGAATTGGTCATTGGGTATGCCTTTTCTGTTCCATTGGTTTTGTTCTCAAAACTGTGTCGTCGGTGATTCTTGTAATCATCGGTGATGCTTGTCAATTCCATACTTAGCATTTTTCTTGTGACCTTTGTGTTCTATTGGGTATGCTCGTTGTTTTCCAGTAATGCTTGTAGTCTGTCGGTAATGCTTGTAGTCTGCCGGTGATCTCTGTCAATGTTTTTCACTAAGTATACTAATGGAAAAATTAATATCATCAAAGAATACTGAGAAATTTGGTTTATGGTATAGGAGAGAAGGAAAATTTAAACTTAAGGTGTTTATCGACGCTGATTGGGCTAGAAATCTTGATGACAGGAAGAGCACAACTAGAGGAGCATTCTTTATGGGTGACAGACTTGTCACATGGATTAGCAAGTAGAAGGGATGCATCTCTTAGTCTACTGTAGAAGCAGAATATGTTGTTGCTGCTACAAATTACTCAAATATTGCATGGATCAAACAGCTGCTGGAAGGTATGCATATGAAGATCTCAGAACCAGTGATTATCTATTGTGATAAGACCAATGCAATAAACATTTCTAAGAATCCATTTATGCATTCCAAGACTAAACACATTGTAATCAAGTATCATTATTTAAGAGAACAAGTTCAAGAAAAAGAGGTGATACTTGAGTATGTGCAATCAAAAGAACAATTAGCTGATATCTTCACCAAGCCACTGCCCAAGGATACGTTTGAGTACTTGAGAAAGAGACTAGGAGTCAAACCCTTGTCTAGTAGTTAGTAAAAGACTAAAGGCTGCATTAGCCTACATATTATCAGAATATCATTCATGTTGATGTGAGAAAAAAGATGAACTTCAAAGATACATCTATATACAGAGAGGTATATATTAGAACCGAGTACTAGAGCATATTAATGTATTGCTGATGGATAAGGGAAATTCAAGGAATATATTATGGATGGAGATAAAAGATTGATTGACATGAATGTCAGATATTTGTAAAATATTTGTTTGGCATTGTTGTCAAAGGGAGAGAGATTATCCATATTATCACATTCTTATGAGAAAGATTTTCCATTGTCAGATTACTCCAGCAGGGAGAGATTATATCCTTAGGGAGAGAAAATTGTATGAAAGTTTATACAAAGGGAGAGTTGCTGAAAAGAGAAAAAGACATGATAAACAAGAGAATAGGAAAAAGAAAGGAATTGACACAAGAAGAAGAATCAACACATCAGAAAGTAAAAAGCTGCAAGAATCAAATCTAAGCTAAAACAAAGCTTATCGATGATCAAACATTTATCGGTTGACAGAACAAAACGATTGGTAGTTTGATGAATCTCAACTATTGTGCTTCATATTATATTAGAAATAGTATAGTGTGATAATATATTATGTTTCCATCAATGCCAAAGGGAGAGATTGATGACATGTAACTGATTGAATGTTTGATAAATGTTAAGTTGAAGATAATGTAAGACATTAAATTAGTTAATGGTTTGTATTGTCATTGATGCCAACTTGATATCATCTATACGGTCATGTACATAATGCCAAAAAATTTAGAGAATCAATGGAACAAAGGTTATGCTTTCAGCAATGCATAAATGTCAATTATTCACCAAGTGATAGAAAACACCGACAAAGTGCACACCATCGGTAAAGGCAAAGAAGAAAAGTCACAGTAATAACCGACGAGCAGAAGACAGTGTTGCTTGACAAAGAAAAACCACAAGATGCCTGATGAGATGAAAACAGAGTTGCCTGATGAGTAAAATCCAAAGATTCCCGACGAATGGAGATCCTAAAGCTAACTAGAGTCACACCGACAAAACTGGCAGTTGTCACCGACAACTAATTGCAGAGTTGACTAACAGAACAAAGAGTTCAGAAAACAACAAAATATCTAGCTGGCAAGAGCTAAAGATAGACTTAACTAGTTGTTTTCTTTTTTTTATTTAACCATAGTTAAGTAATTTATTTAAAGAAGATTTGTATAGTTGGAATGAAGATAATTGTGAGATAAATCAAGAGTTATGCTTTAAATCAAATTGGCTAGATTTTTTTTCACACCAAGAATCAAGAATCAAGAAACAGTGAATATCATGTCTATATAAGAGACAAGATTAATTCATTTCCATATGCATGGAAGGGGAGTGAATAAAAAGAGGATGATAAAAAGAAACTGATGAAGAATATATTCATACAGTCCTGATCAATCAAGCTAAAGGAGAGCTAAAGAATTTTGCAGACACCGAAAAATAGTGAAGCACAACATCACAGAGCAGAAAGTGTGGGGCACAAAGAATTGAATTGATACATTGATTAGAGAGGTAATGTACTTAAATATATCTAAAAATCTGCAATTCAAAGTTGCATTAGAAATAGGTCATAGTGTTTCAAGTTAACCATTGAAGCATCAAGTCTCTTAATCGAGTAGGACTTAATAGTCTTCTATATATTGAGGTACATCCCAAGGAGTGACAAAAAGGTTGATTCATGAAAGTAGCATTGGACTTACCCGAGACCTATTGACAGTCTAAGAAAGAGGCCGATTGAAGGATGGTAGAAATAGATTCCTGATACTAAGTGAAAACCTCTATGTATAATATCCTCTAACAAGGTCACACCTAACAATGTATTTGTAACCTTTAACAGGGTTGGCTCCTAGCAGGGCTCACTTCAGAAGAGTGAAAATTTGGGGTACCGGTCCTAGTGGTTTTATCCCCTAACAGGGTTTCCATCTTAAAATCCATGTGTTATGTGTGTATGGTTTATTACTTTACTATTTTACATCTCACATATCCATTTCTGGATGGATTGGTATACTTTTCTTATTTACTGAGTTTCAGTAAATAGTTTTACTACTTATCGGTAATCAAGGAGAATAAGGACAGACAAGGAAAACCAAGAGACAGTTAATCATTATAAGTATTTCATGGCATGCATCTTGGAGGGACTTAATAATCTAAGGTTTATTTAAATGGTGCTAAATAGTTGAAGGATAAATTTTGAGGCCTCTGATTCATCCCCCCCTCTTAGTTATTACTAACACATATATAGGGCGTATGATAGAGTTAGATGGAAATTTTTTTACAAGGTTTTATCTAAGTTGGGATTTAGTGATAAGTTGACCTGGATTGTCCATGAATGTGTTGAGTCAGTCCACTATTTTTTCTTAGTTAATGTCATACCATGGGGGTTCTTCAAATCTGGAAAAGGTATCAGAAAAGGTGATCCTTTATCACCCTACCTATTTATTATGGTTTCTGAATTCCTTAGCTAGAAATTTTTGAATTTATCTTGCACAGGGACTGTCAACACTTTTCTTTTTGGAAAACAATTTGTGGTTGAGGCTAGAGAATGGAAAATCCTCCTTTAGGATTATGCCAATGCCTTTGGACAATGGATTAATTATAAAAAAATTAGTATATATTTTTTCAACACCAAGTTGGATATGTAGGCTAAAATCATGAATATCATAGGTTTTCAAAGTGCCACTCTCTCAGGTATTTACCTTGGTCTCTGCCTTACTGTGAAGGAGGTTGAAACTACCTTTTGGAATGGTATCCTTAAGAGGAAAAATAAGAAACTATCTGGTTGGAAGGGAAATCTTCTTAGTAGTTTTGGTATGATACAATTTGTCTTTGCCTCCCTTCAGAGGATACCCGTTTACTTTCTTTCACTTTTCAAAATTCTAGGCATGATGGCAGAAAAATTAGAGGGAATCCAAAGGTCTTTCCTATGGAAAGGTGTCTAAGATAAAAAATAATTAGTTCCTATCAATTGGGAAATTTTATGCTTCCCAAAATACCAAGGTGGTTTGGGGATTATAAAGCTAACCAATTTGAATAAAGCCCTAATTACCAAAATGGACTGGAATCTGGTTGTTGTCAAAGTGAACTAGTGTAGCATCAGGAGGGATACATACTTGAATCAAGAATTATTCTTCATTTCTGTTGACTCGATTGGTCTCTTCTTTGGATCAAAGATAGGGAATAATATCCTCAGATGCAAAACTCTTATTAAGGATGGTCTAAAATAGAAAATTTGTATTGGAATGTTAGTAAGATTTTGGGAAGACCGATGGATTCAGGATAAGCCCATTGTTGATAGTGCTTATAGTATACTAACAAGCCAGGCTAAGATCTTCTTCAACTCTTACATTGCAAACTATACCAATCCTAGAGGTGAGTGGAAAAACCTTGAACATAAATTTTTGGATAGGCCTGATCTTTTCCCCAAGGTTGTCGAACTCCAACTAATAATAAAAAAAGTGAGACTCCCTTTCTTCCCAAAGAAGGATACAATTATCTAGATGAAACATTAGTTGGAGGACTTCTGTATTAATTCTTCTTACAATATGTTGTTAAAGTATAACAAGGATATTCAATAGTTTTTCCTTAATTGGAAATGACCTTCAAATAATCCTCTTATCAAGAAACTTTGTGTAGATGTCTAAAAAAATCCTTTCTCATTCTAAGCTATTTATCCTTGTAATTAATTAAATCTTATTTAATTACTTGATCCCTGACTATATAATTAATTTTAACTTAATTAGTTATATGTTCTACTTTCTTCTATATAGTTAATTAAATTTATAATTAATTAATTATATTAATTATTGTTCTATAATCCCAATATATTTAAATTTTATTTGAATGCATTTAACCCCTTTCACCCCTCTATTTGAATAATTTTATTATTTAAATCTCTTCGACTCTAATCCTTCATTATTAAATTAATTCCTAGTTAATTAAATCATAAACCTAGCCTAAAACCCTAACCTAAACCCATCACCATCATCCTTAAACCTACTCCTATAATTAATCTGGGATTAATTATGTGAATTTTTGGGTTCCTACAAAGATTATCCTCCTAATGTTTCTCACATGTGTTCTCACCACCTTCCTTAAATATCTACCTACATTCTTACAAGGTTGTCCCCTCTTTCCTCTTTGGGATTTTATCACACATGTGTGAACAACCTTGAGCCTTTCCCTTCTTCCATTTTTGTCTTCAATTAGCCATCCCTTTCAAAGGTTTCTCACACATGTGTGAGATACTCATGACCTTTGAATGACCAACTACCTATTGGAAATGAGTTGAGTAACTGAGAGGGGAGGGGTGAATCAGTTACCACAAAAAAAAATCCAAGTCCCTTAGATTTCTTGAACAAACTCATCACTCTTACTTGGATAACATAGATATTTTTTTGTTACTCGGTTAACAAAGTAAAATTTAAGATATAAACTGTGATTATCCTTTAGTGATTAAGTCTAGAAACATAAAGCATAAAGAAAATAACATGTACACAGATGACACTGAGATTTAATGTGGAAACCAAATTTGAGAAAACCACCAATTGCAACTAGTTACTATTTTTCACTCTTCTGAAGTGAGCCCTATTAGGAGCCAACCTTGTTAAAGGTTACAATACACACTATTAGGTGTGACCCTATTAGAGGATTTAATCACCCTATAAGGAGTTTCCTTGTTAGAGGTCTTCAAACACTTCAATGTAGAAATTCTACCTTGTGAGAGGATTTACAAAAGACTGTTAAGTCTACTCTGTAAAGAGATTTGGATCACTGCTACAATTGTTAGAGAGTAACAATGGATTGACCTGTTTGTCTAAGAAACTATCTTTGTTGATTCAAATCTCTACTTTGGCTTTAAACTAGATCCTGACTGATTAAATATTCTATTGGAGCTCTGTCTGGATGTTCTGTCCTTAATCAAAATCCAATCTGATTTTTCCTTCACTATTCATATCAAAACTCTGCTATATATTTCTTCTTATTACTTCCACTTACTTACATCCACACATTCAATCCAAGCTTGACCTTATATATATATATATATATATATATATATATATATATATATATATATATATGATAGGTCTTGTCAAGTCGGCTTGAATAACCTTCCAAATAAATAATAAAACCTATCTGTCGGGTGCATATAACTAATTAAACATAAAATGTAAAATGTTGTTAATCAACTGATGCTAAAAGCATAACTCGGTTAACACTATAATCCTTTAATGCCCGACCGTTACTGTAATGCTTGAGTGAACTCACTTAGAACTGAAAATCACTTTGGTCTTCTTCAATGCCCAAGAGAACTTGGCATACACTGACTATTCTTGGTTTAGGTATAGACATTTGTGTAAATATCAATGACAATACACAATTGAATAATTGTCATCGACAATCTCCCTCTTTGGAATTCATGGAAACACAACATGTCATATTAAAATTAATTATAGAGCAATAGAAACAAGGATAAAATTTTATTAATGTCCTTAGCTTCATCCCAATTCTCATCCAGAAAACTCCCTCTATCTTCACAATCACTGAAATACAAATTTCTCCCTCTTAAATCAATCTTTGTTTATGATAAAATTCATCCCTCTAACATAAGCAATCTTTTCCTTAATAATTTCTTTGGCATGGCATAAATAATCTCTCCTTCTTTGAAAACCAATGCGAAAGACTCTATCCAATGAATTGTAGTGTACATGATGTGTTGACTCATATGAAATAAGCTCTGATAATATGCATCAACATGTTAAATCTATTATGTAGCTCGGTTGATGCATCACTAATCTATCCATTAGTGAGCCTCAGTTATGGGAATCACCCCTAGCTTTCCTCTAAGATACAACAATGCATCCTTAGGTAATGGTTTGGTGAATATGTCTACAATTTGTTCTTTAGTATTCACATATTCCAACCTTATTTCCTTGTCCTGAACCAATTCTCTCAAGAAATGATGCTTTATTGCAAAATGCTTAGTCTTAGTATGCATCATAGGGTTCTTTGAAATTTTAATTGCACAAGTGTTGTCACAGTAGATAATAATTGGTTCTTTGATTTCCTCCTTCATACCTAGAAATAGTTGTTTGAACCATATGATATTTGAACAATTTACTGCTGCAGCAACATACTCTACCTCGGTTGTGGACTGAGAGATGCAATTTTGTTTCTTGCTAGTCCAGGAGACTAACCTCTTACCAAGAAATAATGCTCCACCACTGGTGCTCTTCCTACCATCAACACTTCCTGCTGAATCAACATCAGTAAAAGTCTTCAAATCAATGTCTCCTCCTTTCTTATACCATAATCCATACTCTTCACTACCCTTAAGATATCTCAGAATCCTTTTGATAGCCATCAAATTATTCTTTCTAGGATTAGTTGAAAACCTTGAAACAATACCAACTGCTAATGCAATATCAGGTCTAGTGTGAACAACATATTGAAGTTTAATAATCATGGATTTGTAGGTAGTCTGATTTACCTCCTTTGAATCATCATCCTTAGACAACTTATGTCTAGTAGACATAGGTGTCCTGATTGGTCTGGAATCTTCCATACAAAATTTCTTTAGTATCTCTTTGATGTATTTAGACTGAGTAATGTAGATACCATCCTTCATCTGATGAACTTGTAAACCAACAAAGAATTTGATTTCACCAAACATAGACATCTCAAATTCCTGACTCATAGCTTCAGAGAATGCTTTGCATAAATCATCATATCCAGTGAACAATATATCATCAAAAAATATCTCTTCTAACAGTATCTTGTTCTGAGGTCCTTATTTGATGTACAAGCTACTATTGTCATTAATTCTCTAAAATCCAATACTTATCAAGTAACCATGCAATCTTTCATACCAGGATCTAAGAGCTTGCTTCAGTCCATATAAGGATTTATGCACTTTGCGAACCATAATTCTTTTGTTAGGATCAAAAAAACCTTTAGGTTGCTCAATATAGACTTCCTCTTCTAGGACTCCATTTGAGAATGCAGATTTTACATCCATTTGGTATACCTTGAATCCTATATGTGCAACATATGCTAGAATAGTTCTGACTCCTTCAAGTCTTTCAACAAGAGAAAAAGTTTCTCCATAATCAATACCATCTTCTTGAGCATATCCTTTACACACTAATCTTGATTTGTTTCTGGAAAATTCACCCTTTTCATTCATATTGTTTTTGAAAACCCACTTGGTATCAATCACATTATTGTCTTTTGGTCTAGGTACAAGAGTCTAGGTTTTTTTTCTTTTCTATCTTCTCAATCTCTTCATTCATGGCTTCTATCTAGCTTTCATAATTCAATGCATCTTGAATGGATCTAGGTTCAATTTCACTAAGCAAACATGTACCTTTAATTTTGTTCCTTATCATTATACCTTCTATCTGACCTCCAATTATTTTCTTAGGTGTATGATGCCTTCTGACATATTTTTTCAGCATAGGTTCCTCCCTCATTGGTTCAGGGCTTGTTCCACTAGGTTCACCATGCTCAAACATTTTGTTCTACTCTTCTGTCTGATAATCAGGTTCCATTGTCTAAGACTTGGGTGGATCTGTCTAAGACTCAGTTCCCTCTATCTATGACTTAGTTTCTTTAGTCTGACACTCAGTTCTTCAGTTAACAACATGGTTTGCATAGGTTGCAAGAAGGATTGTACTGATGAATTCATTGTTGACATGGTTTTTGTCCAATCACCATTGTCTGTGTCTTAGGTATAGTATCAAGTTCATAATACATAAAATGTTTGTAGTCCTCAGGCTCTTTACTGATATATTATTCACTTCTCTCTGCAAACTCATCAATCTTTACATGTACACTTTCTATGACTTTATGAGTACCAAGAATAAAACATTTATATTCTTTTCTTTTGCAGGAGTATCCTAGGAATATACCTTCATGTCCTTTAACATCAAATTTTCCATTTCTTGCTTCCTTCAAGATGTAACATTTACTTCCAAATACTTTGAAAAAAAGAAAATTGCATTTATAGCCATACCATAATTCAAAAGGTGTCTGCTTAGTACCATTCTTTAGTTGAACTCTGATTAAGGTGTGAATTGCAGTGTTGATGGCCGCCTTCCAGTATTTGGTCATAACATTCTTTTCAATCATCAAGGTTCTTGCCCAATCCATAATAGATCTATTTCTTCTTTCTGCTATCCCATTTTGATATGGTGTATCTGGGGTAGATACTTGCCTCTTGATTCCTGTTTCATTGAAGAATTCATTGAACTCATTGGAAATGAATTCACGTCCTCTATCAGATCTTAAGCATTTAAGTTTCTTTCATGTTTCCTTCTCAACTCTGGCAAGGTACCCCTTAAACTTCTAAAAAGCTTCTTTTTTTTCTTTGAGAAACATGAAAGTCATCAATCTAGAATAGTCATCAACAAATAGAATGAAATAATTCTCACCTATGTAACTTTTTGTTCCAATTGGTCCACACAAATTAGTATGCACTAACTCCAAGACTTGTTTTGTATTTTAATTTTTGTTCTTGAAACTTGTTTTTCCCACCTTCCCAATTTGACATTGTTTTCATATTGCCAATTCAGGTTTCTTCAGAATAGGAATACCTCTTACTCTTTTTTTATTGCTTATGTTGACCAGGTTATCAAAATTCACATGACACAACCTTTTATGCCATAACCAACTTCCTTCTACTTATGCAATAAAACATGAACTTTCAGTGAGATCAAGATAGAATAGATTACCTTTTGTTTGCCTACCAGTTCCAACTAGGTTTCCTTTACCATCCAGGAGCTTGGTCTTACCATTCATGAATTCTACCTCAAAACCAATGTTATTCAGTTGTGCCACACTTAGTAGATTATGCCTTAGATTATCACATTTGATTCCTTTAGTTAGAGCAATACAACCTTTACCTTTCACATTGAAAGGTTCATCATTCCCAAAACTGACACTACCACCATCATAGTGCTCAATATGTTCAAACTTAGTTTTATCACTAGTCATGTGGTGAGAACAACCACTATCAATTATCCAAGTGTCATTTTTTTTTAAAATGAGAGTAAAGTGCAGTCTTTTCATTATCTTCATTATCTAACTCATCCTTAATACCAATGTTAACCATTTCATCTTCATCTTCATCACTATGAGAATCTTTTGCAATATAACAATATTTCTTACCTTTGTCCTTGTATCTTTTATAGCTTTTGAAATCTTTCTTGCCTTTTTACTTCTTGAACTTGCTCTCACCTTTGTCTTCTTTGTTTGGGCACTTAGTAGGAATGTGACCAACCTCATCACATGAAAAGAAAATCAATGGTATTATTCCTTTTTACTTTCCTTTAGAAGCTCTCTTTTTAATTAATGCTTCAATGATTTCTAGATCTTCATCACTATAAATGTCAATCTATTTTCCTTTTGATTTTCTATCCATATTACCAAGGTTTAATTTAGCTTTGAATACAGACTCAAAATTTCTAGGATTAGGATAATAATTGTCAAATTTGTCTAACTCAAAAGTTGTAAGCCTTCCAACCAATCCATCTAGAGTTATATCATTACTGCACTTCATCTCTTTAATAGCTGAAAATCTAATTGCATAGATAGGAAGTAAAGTTATCAATACCTTACTAATTGTTGTTTTGTCTTCAATTGTTCCACTGGAAGCTCTGATGGAACTGACACTTTTCTTGATTCTTTCACTGTATTTTGTAATGTCTTCTCCTTCTTCCATTTTCATCTGATCAAACTGACCTCTAAGACTTTCTTCTTTGGCTCTCTTTACATTGTCATCTGCTCCATGTATATCATGTAGTTTCTTCCACATATCATAGGCAGTAGGGAAGTCCTTGACTTCATGAAATTCAGAATAGTTGAGTGAAGAGGCTATATCAATCATCATTATGTTATGATTCTTCATGTCCATCATCTAATCCATAGACATAGGTCTCAGTGGTTCCACATACCTGTGGTCTAGAAATTGCAAACCAGTGTCTCCAATAGTAGATAGATGTAGCCTCATCAAATCTTTCCATGTAGAAAAGTTGTCTTTGTTAAGCTTGGGGATCTCCCTTCTGTAAGACATTCCTAATCTTTAGCTTAGGCCTTGAAACCTTCCCTGAAAGAACCAAATGCTCTGATAATAATTGTTGGAAATGAGTTGAGTAACTGAGAGGGGGTGGGTGAATCAGTTACCACAGAAACAAATCCAAGTCCCTTAGATGTCTTAAACAAACTTATCACTGTTACTCGGTTAACATAGATATTCTGTTGTTACTCGGTTAACAAAGAAAAATTTAAGATATAAACTGCGATTATCCTTTAGTGATTAAGTGTAGAAACATAAAGCATAAATAAAATAACTTGTACACAGATGACACCAATATTTAACATGGAAAACCAATTTCGGAAAACCACCAATTGCAACTAGTTAATGTTTTTCACTCTTCTGAAGTGAGACATGTTAGGAGCCAACCCTGTTAAAGGTTACAATACACACTATTAGGTGTGACCTTGTTAGAGGATTTAATCACCCTGTAAGGAGTGGCCTTGTTAGAGGTCTTCAAAAACTTCAATGTACAAATATCACCTTGTGAAAGGATTTACAAAAGACATTTAAGTCTACTCTATAAAGAGATTTGGATCACTGCTACAATTGTTAGAGAGTAAGAATGGATTGACTTGTTTGTCCAGGCAACTGTCTTTGCTGATTTATATTTCTTCTCTAGCTTTAAAATGGATCCTTACTGATCAAATATTCTATTGCACCTCTGTCTCGATGTTTTGTCCTTAATTAGAATCCCATCTAATTTCGCCTTTCATTCTTCATATTAAAACTCTGCTACATATTTTTTCTTATTACTTCCACATACTTACATCCACACATTCAATCCAAACTTGACCTTGTATATATATGATAGGTCTTTTCAAGACGGCTTGCATAACCTTCCAAATAAATAATAAAACTTATGTATGTTGGCTGCATATAACTAGTTAAACATAAAATATAAACTAAGGTTATTTGACTGACACTAAAAGCATAACTCGGTCAACACTATAATCCTTCAATGAACAACCATTACCGTAATGCCTGAGTGAACTCAGTTAGAACTGAAAATCACTTTGGTCTTCTTCAATGCATGAGAGAACTTGGCATACACTAACTGTTCTCGGTTTAGGTATAGATATTTGTGTAACATCACTACATTTTTCTAAACATCAATGACAATACACAATTGAATAATTTTCATCAACACTACCTTGCTTGTGTGGCTCTTATATAGATTCCACATTGGATCCACCTCATCAATCCTCTACCATACTATCTCTTCATTTAAATTTGAATCCCAACCATCCATTTCCTTCCATTTCCTATAAATAAGATCCTATCCTCATGCATTTTATTCATCATTTTTCATCATAGAGTTATTATGCTAGTTTACTAATCCACTTCATATTGTTATTTTGATCATATATTCTTAGAATTCTTATCATTTTCATGTTAGTTTAAATCTAGATTTATATCTCATTTGCATTGATAATCTTGTTACATCCATCTAGTATACTATCTTGCATAAATTGTGTTAATCTTGTTAGTTTTATCATTATAGAGTAATTTATTGTTATTATCTCTCATCTTTGTTTCATACCTAATTTGTATTAGTTTTATCATATTATTCTCCATCTATGTTGCAATAATGGCTTCATTGGATCTTCATCAAGCTTTGAATTTTTTGGGGAGTACAATGTTGTGTTTGGAGAGCATATCCACATTATCCAATCAATGAGAAATCAATGGATTGTAGGTGCATCCATTTTGGCACAATCAGAGGTGTGTGAGTAATCTTTGTTAGTTAGGTGTTTTGATTAAATTTTTTGACCTATTTATACTTGAATACATAGGTTATATGTTCACATATACACTTTAGTAGAAAATTCCCACACATATTTTTTGGTGTCTGTGGAAGGAAAGGAAAACATGATCTTCAGGGAAAGGAGAATAGTGTTGATAGTATGCTAATCATTCTTAAAAAACTACTCTTGGAGAACGTTTTTGTTTGTAGATGGAAAATTCCTTGTGGCCCACCCTCTAATTGGAATAGTGCAGTTGATATAATTTGGATCTTCTTGAGGACTTTAAAAATTTTGATAATTCTAAAAAGGTTTCCAGATCCATTGCTTAATGGAAACCTCCTAGACCACCTTGGTGTAAAATAAAATTTGTTGAGGAAACTAGGGACATGAAAGTGTCTAGGGGTGGTATAATTAAGAGTCATGGAGACTAATTAACTTTTTCGTATATATGGAAATTACATGAATATACAAGCAATAATTGTTAGAATAACTAAGAGGGGGGGTGAATCAGTGACCTAAAAAATTAATCCAAAACTTTATACCACAACTATAAACCTCTAGTTATCTTCAATCCTACAAGATGTATGCCCTTAGATAATATTATCAAATAACTACTGCTCAAAGTTCACTGTTAATCCTTTTTCTTAAGCTTTACCGAACTATAGTAAATAACTTAGTGTTCACCGATCAATCTTGTTTTAGTAATGTGTAAAGCAAAGCATCAAAGAAATGAACCATATACACATTTGACACATGGATTTTTAACATAGAAACCCTATTAAGGGAAAAACCACTTGGGACCAGTAACCCAAAATCTTCACTCTTCTGAAGTGAGCTCAGTGAAGAGCCAACCATGTTAAAGGTTACAAACACACTGTTAAGTGCAACCTTGTTAGAGGATTTAATATAATAGTTAATCACTTGATATCTTCCATTTCACTATGCTATCTTCATGAGAAAATTTTTGATACTCCTTGGGATGTATCTCATTATCTAAAGGATAGTTAAATTCCACTCTATTAAGAGATTTTCTGAATCAATGATTAAACTGAAACAATATATGATATGTTCATATATACAACTTAAACTTGCAGATGTTTAGATCTATTGTAAGCTCATAATACCTTTATGATCAATGTTTCTTTTATGTTTCTTTTCTCCACTTCTTTCCGCATAAATCTTTAGCTTTTTTCTTCATCTTGTTTGATCAGGAATGTATTAAGACTTATTTTCTTCATCAGTTTTCTCTTCAGCATCTTCTTCTATTCCTCTCCCCCAATTCATAATTAATTAGCTTGTCTCTTTTATAGACATGATTTCACCATTTCTAAGTCCTTGTCTTTCTTTTTCTTGATGTTGTCCGCAATTCTTTCCATTCTTTCTTTACAACTTGCTTTAGTTTTATCTCCCAGATTTCTCCTTGATAACTGGAATAAAACAACTTTAATTCTTCTAGCTTATCTCTAGCTTTTAACAGGTTGATGGAAACAATGTAATCAATCAATTAACTCTATATTTATCTCATTCCAGCTAAATCTTTTGTTATTTATGAACCTCAATTCTTATCCGTGTTTAACTCTTTGTTAGCTCGGTCTTGACTTCAGTTGTCCTTGGGCATCTCTGTCTGTCGGGGTTGTTTGTCCTTCGGGGAACACTATGACTTTAAGTTTTACTCGGGTTACACTTAGGTTATGCTCGTTAATGATTTCTCAGGTATCTTGCTCGTGTATCACTGTGACTTCTCGGGGTTCTCTATCTGTCAGGGTGAAATGTCGATTGGTGTTTGTTGTCACTTGAAGCATACTGAAATTTTATGCATTATTGATAATATAACCTTTATCTCTTTGATTTTGTGAATTCTTTGACAATATGTATATAACCAATCAGATTATATCAATTTTACATCAATGAAAATACATTAACTAATTTAATGTCTTGCATTAACTTTCTACAGCTCGGTGATCATCAACTTAACAACTTCAAACATTCAATCAATTATAGTTCATCAATCTCTCCCTTTGGTATCGATGGCAACATACTACATCACTACTAATACAATATGAAATATATCAGTTGTAGTTCATCAATCTACCAAACTTATTGTTTTATAACCAATACAAATATCTTGCTCTTGGTAAGCTCTTCTAGCTTAGATTTGTTTCTTGCAGAGTACTTTCTTCAATCTTCATTCCCTTTACTAGATAGATGTAGACACTTTGGATTCTGTCTCTCCCTTTGATGTAGAATATCTTCTATGATGTTTTCTCTCCCTTTGACAACAATATAGAATACTTTCTCCCTTTGATTCATCTCTCCCTTAGGATACTTCTCTCCTTTTGGATGGTTATGATGGATATTTCATATGGATATAATCTCCCCCGTTGACATAAATGCCAAAATATATGATTTCTCCTTTTTATAATATACTCCTTGAATTTCCCTTTCCATCAAAAATTTAATAACTCCGGTGTTCAGTGCAGATAAGTACCTTTCTATGTATTAATGTATCTTTGCAGTCCATTTATTTTCTTGCATCAACATATATGATCTTCTGATTATGTGTAGGCTAATGCAGCCTCCTATTCAGCTTAGTGATCAATAGACAAGGGTCAAACCCCTAGTATCTTTCTCAAGTGCTCAAATGTATCTTTAGGAAATGGCTTTGTGAATATGTTTGCTAATTGTTCCTTGGATTGAACATATTCCAGTATCACCTCTTTCTCTTGTACTTTTTCTCTTAAGTAATGATACATTATAGAAATATTCTTAGTCTTAGCATGCATGACAGGGTTCTTTGATATGTTTATTGCACTAGTATTATCACAATCGATAATCACTGGTTCTATAATTTTCATATTCATACCTTTCAATAATTGCTTGATCTGGATGCAATGTTAGAGCAATTTGTAGTAGCAGCCACATATTTTGCTTCTGCAGTAGATTGTGAGATGCATCCTTGCTTCTTTATTATCCATGTGACAAGTTTGTCACCCATGAAGAATGCTCCTCCTATTTTTTACTTTCTATCATCTATGTTTCTAGCCCAATCAACATCTGTATAGACTTGAAGCCTAAATTTTCCTTCTCTTTTATACCATAAGCCATAGTCTTTGGTATTCTTTAGATATATTAGAATACTTTTTACAACAGTCATGTGTGATTCCTTGGGATTAGTAGAGAATCTTTCAACTATTCCAACTGCATGTGCTATATCTGGTCTCGTATGTACAACGTACATGAGTTTTCCAATCATTGATCTATATAAGGTTTGATTTACCTCATTTGACTTGTCTTCCTTTGTTAGCTTGCATCTGGTTTCCATAGGTGTTCCAACTGGCTTGGAGTCTTCCATCTTGAGTATCTTGAGAACTTCCTTGATATATTTCGATTGTGTGATATAGATGCCTGCATCATGTTGAAGAATCTGTAGACCAAGAAAGAATTTGATCTCCCCAAATATTGACATCTCAAACTCTTTTCTCATTTCATTAGCAAATGATTTACATAACATATTATTACCCCCAAATATGATATCATCAATAAATATTTCAGCAATCAAAATGTTATCATTAGTATCTTCTTTTAAATACAGATTACTGTTTTCCCTTGTTCTTACAAATCCAATACTTATGAGATAGGAGTGAAGTCTTTGATGCCACACTCTCGGTGCTTGTTTTAATACATACAAGGCTTTGTGTAGTCTAAAAACCATGTTTGTCTTGTTAGGATCAACAAGACAAACTAGTTGTCAATATATACCTCTTCTACTAGTATTCCATTTAGGAATGTAGATTTGACATCCATTTGGTATACCTTGAATCCTTTGAATGTAGCATAAGAAAGTAAAATTCTTACTCCTTCTAGTCTAGCAATAGGTGCAAAGGTTTCTCCATAGTCCATACCTTCTTCTTGTGGATACCCTTTGCATATTAATCTTTCTTTGTTCCTTGTGACTTCTCCATTCTCATTCAGCTTGTTTCTAAATATCCATTGGTACCAATGACATTTTTGTCACCTAGTCTAGGTACTAATGTCCATGTTTTTTTCTTCTCAATCTGTTCTATCTCTTCATTCATAACACTAACCCATTCTTCATTTTCAAGTGTAGTATTAACAGATTTAGGCTCAAAAATCACAAAATTAAACATCTAGTGTTCAGTGGCTTACTTCTTGTTGTCATTCTAGCCTTTTTGTCTCCTATGATCTAGTTATGTGGATGGTATCTTTTGACATACTTGGAAAATACTGGTTCAGTTCTTTGTTCATCATTCTAATCATCAACTTGACCTTCTTTCTAATCTCCATCACTCGGAACATCATTTTGAGCAATTTCCTAATTTTCGGTGTTTGCAGCCTGATGCTCAGGTGAAATGTTCTGTCACTTAGGAGAGATACACTGTTGCTCGGGCAAAGTGTCAAGTTCTTCATTATAAAAAATTTTTTTGTAGTCTTTTGGTTCTTTTCTTCTTTCCTCATCATTTTTTTCTGCAAATTCATCTACTCTGACATTTGCACTTTCAATTATTTTGTTAGAGGATTTGTTAAGACATTTATAATCTTTTCTTTTGGTAGAATACCCTAAAAATATTCCTTCTTCACCTTTCGAGTCAATTTTTCCATTTCTATTATCTTTCAAAATATAACACTGACTTCCAAAAATTCTGAAGTAGCTTACATTGGGTGTTTATCCATATCATAGCTCATAAGGTGTCTTATTGGTGTCTTTCTTCAACTATACTATGTTCAATGTGTAGACAGTAATTTTGGCAACTTCCCTCCAGAATGTTTGAGTGATGCCTTTTTCTATCATTAGTGTTCTGGCACAATCAATAATGGATATATTCCTTCTTTAAGAAATCCCATTTTTCTATGGTGTTCTTGGTGCAGAAACCTATCTTTTAATTCCATGCTCATTACAAACGTTAGTGAGTTCATCAAAAATAAATTCTCCTCCTTAATCTGATCTTAAGAATTTCATTTCCTTACCACTTCTGATTTTTCTTTTAAGAACATAACCATTATCATTATAGAATAATCATCAACAAAGAGAATGAAGTATCTATCTCCATAGTAGCTTTTTTTTTCTCATGGGTCCACATAGGTCAGTATGGACTAATTGTAGAATAGCATTAGATGTATATTTTTTTCTCTTGAAACTAGACTTTGTCATTTTACATTTTTGACAATTCTTACACGTGACTTGGTTGGGCTTTGATATGATCAGTAGGCCTCTTACTTTCCGTTTATTTCTTATCCTAATCATGTTGTCAAAATTCACATGACATAACCTTTTATGCCACACCCACATGTCTTTGTTTCTATCCATTAAGAAAGTGGTGCAAATATCATCAAGATAGAATAGGTTACCTTTTGTCTAATCACCAGTTTTTATCAACCTTCGTTATTCATTAAAGTTCTTTGCCTTTTTGTTCTCAAATGCAACTCAGTGTCCTATGTTATTTAGGTGTGAAACAATCAATAGGTTATAGTTAAGTTCAATGTTAATCCTTTTTCATAAGTTTTACCACATAGAAGTCTAGCCTTTACCAAAATACAGTAAATAACTTAGTGTTTACTGATCAATCCTATTTTAATAATGTGTAAAGAAAAACATCAAAGAAATGAACTATATACACATTTAACAAATGGATTTTTAACGTGGAAACCCTGTTGAGGGAAAAACCACTTGGCACCGGTAACCCAAAATTTTCACTCTTCCAAAGTGAGCTCGGTGAAGAGCCAACCTTGTTAAAGGTTAAAAACACACTGTTAAGTGCGACCTTATTAGAGGATTTAATATAATAGTTAATCACTTGATATCTAGCATTTCACTATGGCATCTTCATGAGAAAAGTTTTGATACTCCTTGGGATGTATCTCATTATCTAAAGGATAGTTAAATCCAACTCTGTTAAAATATTTTATGAATCAATGGTTAAACTGAAATAGTATATGATCTGTTCATATATACAACTTAAACTTGCAGATGTTCAGATTTATTCTAAGCTCATAATACCTTTCTGATCAATGTTTCTTTTCTATTCCTTTGTTCCACTTCTTTCTTCTCAGTGATGTTGTTTCTTCTCTATTGCTTGGTGTTCACAAAAATCTTTAGCTCTGTTCTTCAGCTTGTTTGGTAAGGACTGTATGAAGACTTATTTTCTTCACCAGTGTTCTCTTCAGCATCCTCTTCTATTCTTCTCCCCTAATTCATAGTTAATTAGATTGTCTCTTTTATAGATATAATTTAACCATTTCTAATTCCTTGTATTTCTTTTTCTTGACATGATCCACAATTCTTACGATTATTTCTTTAAAGATTTCTTTAGTTTTATCCCCTAGATTTCTCCTTGATAACTAGAATAAAAAAACTTTAAGTCTTCTACCTTATCTCTAGCTTTTAAATGGTCGATGAAAACAATGTAATCAATTAGTTAACTCCATATTTATCTCATGCCAACTAATTATTTTTTGTTTCTAAACTTCAGTTCTTATTGGTGTTTAACTCCTTGTTAGCTCAGTCTTGACTTGAGTTGTCCTCAGGCATATCTCTCCGTCGGGGTTGTCTGTCCTTCGGGAAACACTATAACTTTTAGTTATGCTTGGGTTACACTTAGGTTTTTCTTAGTAATGCTTGCTTGGGTATCTTTCTCAGGTATCACTGTGACTTCTTCTCAGGGTTCTCTATCTGTCAGGGTGCAATGTCTGTCAGTGTTTTTGTCACTTGGTGCATACTAAACTTTTATACATTACTAATAACATAACCTTTATCTCTTTGATTCTTTGAAGTCTTTGAAAATATGTATATAACCAATCATATTATATCAAGTTGACATTAATGAAAATATAATATATTAATTTATTTAATGTCTTGCATTAACCTTATGCAGCTTGGTGATTATCAACTTAACATATTCAAACATTCAATCAGTTATAGTTCATCAACAATACTAAGGGTATGATATTTCTTTAGGGCCTTAATATTGTGCTGTCAACTAGAGTTCAAACTTTGTAAATTGAAGGTGAGTCCCGATTAAAAATAGAATCCACAAATGGGACAATGACATCAAGATAGTTTTTGTAGGAGATAATGGATAACATTAGATCCCTCCTTGCTGGGTTTGATGAGTTCACCATTCAACACATCTAGAGGGAAGGAAATGTGGTTGTAGACTACATGGAAACAATGGGTCTAGAATAGGTAGGCCTACATTTTTGGACAAAGGAGAGCTCACTGCCTCTTGGTATTGTTACCTTTTCGAGGAAAGAAACCCCAATTTAGTTATCCATGTGATTGAACATAGTTTGCATATGTGCCTTGGTATGGGGGTTGCTAGTATTACTGAGTAACCTTGGCATTTTTATACAATTATACCTGTTATTGTATAGGGAGTTCCATGAAATGAAGGAAACACATGGGTTGCACCTTCAAATATTGCATGTCCCCTCAATTTATTTTGATGTCGTAAAGGATATGAAAGTTTATTATATTTTGAAACCCTTCAAAAAAATGATATTTTCATTTGCTTGGCGAATGTTTTAAGATCTGTTAGCATGTCCAAAATTATTAACTTCCTCATATCTTACCAAAAAATTGATTATTCACACGAGGGAAGTGCCAATTTTGAGCTCGATATAGGGAATAGCAATAAGTGTAATAAATAAACTGATTAATACCTTTTATAATCCCTTCATATGATTTTCTTTGTTACCAACATAAAGTTGGGGATTTTCCATTGTAATTTCTTTGAAAATTTGTTTATGATGACATGTAACTAATTGAATGTTTGAAGATTTTAAGTTGATCACCAAAATGCAAAAAGATAATGCAGGACATTAAATCAGTTAATGGATTGTATTTTCATTGATGTCAACTTGATATAATCTGATCAGTTATATACAAAGTGTCAAACACTTTAGACAATCAAAGAGATAAAGATTATGCCTTCAGTAATGGATAAAAGACCAGCATTCACTAAGTGACTACAAATACTAACGGTTAGTGGAACCCAAAGGGTAGAGAAAACTGAGAGCAAAGTCACTGTGATGCCTGAGCAAGAAAACCGGCAAGCATTACCAACTAGCAGAGTCACAAGCATTATGGATGACCAAAATTATAGTGTTACCCGATGAGTAGAAGTCTGCAGTGATGCTTGATGGACAGACAACCTCGATAGACACACAACACTAAGGGAGAAGCCCGAGGAGAACTAAAGTGTTTACCAAAGATATCAAAGAGTTAAAACACAAAAAGGAACTAAAGTTTAGAAATGACAAAATACTTAGCTAGAAGAGCTAAAATAGACTTAACTAGTTGTTAACATTATTTTCATCAACAAGTTAAATCTAGAGATAAGTAAAATATTTAAAGTAGTTTTATCCAATAGTCAAGAAGATTTCTATGAGATAAAACATGAGTAAATCTTAACTGTCAATAGTTGTTCATTCAATTTTTCACTGATAATCTGAAAGAAGAGATACCTAATACTACAAGGCTAAAGGAAAGAAATATTGTTACCTAGCTAAGAATAGAGCTGATGATACTGACACCGAATCTGAAGAAGATATTGAGATGGTATTTGTAGCCATGAAAGATGATTTAGACAAAGAAGAAGAAAGGTATGTAGAAACTGCACTCATATCTAAGGTTTTGTAAGAATGATGTTTGGATTATAGATAGTGGCTGCACTCACCACATGACAGGTGATAAACAAATGTTTGAAACTTTTGAGTACTATAATGGTGGTTCAGTAAGAATGGGTAATGACACACCTTGTCCAGTTGAAGATAAAGGAACCATAATTTTGAACAACCTGATCAAATTTGAAAATGCTTACTAGGTAAAAGGACTGAATTATAATCTATCAAGTGTTTTAGAGTTGAATAATATATATCACCAAGTATAATTTGAGAATAAGAAGGCAAAGATCTTCAATGAATCAGGAAGGTTGATCGAAACTGGTGAACAAAAAAAAGGTAACCTTTTCTATCTTGATGACACTAACACCACTTGTTTGATGGCTAGAAACAAAGAAATATGGTTGTAGCATAATAGATTATGTCATGTGAATTTTAACAACATGATAAAGATAAGCAATAAAAGAAGGGTCAGAGGCTTACCGAGAATGTCAGAGCCTTTTCATATCATGTACAAGAATTGTCAAAAAGGTAAGATGACAAATTCTAGTTTGAAGAGTAAAGCTCACACATCTAATGCCATTCTAGAATTAGTCCATACTTATTTATGTGGACCCATGAGGACAAAGAGTTACTATGGAGATATGTATTTCATTATCTTTGTTGATGATTGTATAATCTTAAAGTGGAAGCACTTCCATGTTAAGAGTGTTTAGTCCTGCTTAGGGGATGTTTTTGGCCTCCATCATACTGTCCCCTCCTTTCAGTATCATCTCCTACTTTTGTTCCTTTTTAGGACCCTAATTGGGCCTCTCCGGGCACCTTCTATCCCACCTGCCACTTTTTCCAGGGGTTCTGACCCCCTGGGTCAGGGTCGACCTCGACCTTGACCTACGTCAGGGTTGACCTTGACACTAACCTAGGTCAGGGTCAACCTTGACCCTGACCTAGTTTAGGGTTGACCTTAACCTTGACCTAGGTCAGGGTCAACCTCGACCTTGAACTGGGTCCCCCTTTCAAATTTAGAAATTTGTCAGTTTTTGGAAGTCATCCAAAATTCATTTCCTACATCTGGGTCGGTTGTTTTGGGGTTCCAAAGTGGTAAATATTAAATTTTATTTAATATAGGTCCACTTCTAGGGGCATGGCTCCAATTAGGATTTAATTCTCCTATGTCAGCCTCCTTAGAAGATTGTGCCCTAATTCCATCTTGAGTATCTTGAGAACTTTGTTGATGTATTTGGATTATGTGATATAGATGCCTGCATCATGTTGAAGAATCTGTAGAGAAGAAATAATTTTATCTCCCCAAATATTGACATCTCAAACTCTTTTCTCATTTTATTAGCAAATGATTTACATAACATATTATTACCCCCAAATATGATATCATCAAAAAATATTTCAGCAATCAAAATGTTATCATTAGTATCTTCTTTTAAATACAGATTACTGTTTTCCCTTATTCTTACAAATCCAATACTTATGAGATAGGAGTGAATTCTTTCATACCACACTCTCAGTGCTTGATTCAATCCATACAAGGCTTTGTGTAGTCTAAAAACCATGTTTGTCTTGTTACGATCAACAAGACAGACTAGTCGTTCAATATATACCTCTTCTACTAGTATTCCATTTAGGAATGTAGATTTGACATCCATTTGGTATACCTTGATCCTTTGAATGCAGCATAAGAAAGTAAAATTTTTACTCCTAGTCTAGCAATAGGTGCAAAGGTTTCTCCATAGTCCATACCTTCTTCTTGTGGATACCCTTTGCATATTAATCTTTCTTTGTTCCTTGTGACTTCTCCATTCTCATTCAGCTTGTTTCTAAATATCCATTGGTACCAAGGACATTTTTGTCATCTAGTCTAGGTACTAATGTCCATGTTTTGTTCTTCTCAATCTGTTCTATCTCTTCATTCATAACACTGACCCATTCTTCATTTTCAAGTGTAGTATTAATAGATTTAGGCTCAAAATCACAAAATTAAACATCTAGTGTTCAGTGGCTTACTTCTTGTTGTCATTCTAGCCTTTTTGTCTCCTATGATCTAGTTATGTGGATGGTGTCTTCTGACATACTTGTAAAGTACTGGTTTAGTTCTTTGTTCATCATTCTAATCATCAACTTGACCTTCTTTCTAATCTCCATCACTCAGAACATCATTTTGAGCAATTTCCTAATTTTCGGTGTTTGCAGCCTGATGCTCAGGTGAAATGTTCTATCACTCAGGAGAGATACACTGTTGCTCGGGAAAAGTGTCAAGTTCTTCATTATAAACAAACTTTTTGTAGTCTTTTGGTTCTTTTCTTCTTTCCTCATCATTTTTTTCTGCAAATTCATCTACTCTGACATTTGCACTTTCAATTATTTTGTTAGAGGATTTGTTAAGACATTTATAAGCTTTTATTTTGGTAGAATACCCTAACAATATTCCTTCTTCACCTTTGGAGTCAAGTTTTCCATTTCTATCATCTTTCAAAATATAACCTTGACTTCCAAAAAATCTGAAGTAGCTTACATTGGGTGTTTATCCATATCATAGCTCATAAGGTGTCTTATTGGTGTCTTTCTTCAACTATACTATGTTCAATGTGTAGACACCAATTTTGACATTTTCCCTCCAGAATGTTTGAGTGATGCATTTTTCAATAATTAGTGTTCTGGCACAATCAACAATGGATCTATTCCTTTTTTCAATGATCCCATTTTTCTACGGTGTTCTTGGTGCAGAAACCTATCTTTTAATTCCATGCTCATTACAAAAGTTAGTGATTTCATCAAAAATAAATTCTCCTCCTTAATCTGATCTTAAGAATTTCATTTCCTTACCACTTCTGATTTTTCTTTTAAGAACATAACTGTTATCATTATAGAATAATCATCAACAAAGAGAATGAAGTATCTATCACCATAGTAGCTTTTTTTTTTCTCATGGGTCCACATAGGTCAGTATAGACTAATTCTAGATAGGTGGTGCAAATATCATCAAGATAGAATAGATTACCTTTTGTCTAATCACCAGTTTTTATCAACCTTCGTTATTCATTAAAGATCTTTGCTTTTTTGTTCTCAAATGCAACTCGGTGTCCTATTTTATTTAGTTGTGAAACAATTAATAGATTATAGTTAAGTTCAATGTTAATCCTTTTTCATAAGTTTTACCAAATAGAATTCTAGCCTTTACAAAAATACAGTAAATAACTTAGTGTTTACCGATCAATCCTATTTTAGTAATGTGTAAAGAAGAACATCAAAGAAATGAACTATATACACATTTAACACATGGATTTTTAACGTGGAAACCCATTTAAGGGAAAAACCACTTGGCATCGGTAACCCAAAATTTTCACTCTTCTAAAGTGATCTCGGTGAAGAGCCAACCTTGTTAAAGGTTACAAACACACTGTAAAGTGCAACCTTATTAGAGGATTTAATATAATAGTTAATCACTTGATATCTACCATTTCACTATGGTATCTTCATGAGAAAATTTTTGATACTCCTTGGGATGTATCTCATTATCTAAAGGATAGTTAAATCCCACTCTGTTAAAAGATTTTATGAATCAATGGTTAAACTAAAATAGTATATGATCTGTTCATATATACAACTTAAACTTGTAGATGTTCAAATTTATTGTATACTCATAATACCTTTCTGATCAATGTTTCTTTTCTATTCCTTTGTTCCACTTCTTTCTTCTCAGTGATGTTTTTTCTTCTCTATTGCTTGGTGTTCACAAAAATCTTTAGCTCTGTTCTTCAGCTTGTTTGATCAGGACTATATGAAGACTTATTTTCTTCACCAGTATTCTCTTCAGCATCCTCTTCTATTCTTCTCCCCTAATTCATAATTAATTAGCTTGTCTCTTTTATAGATATAATTTAACCATTTCTAATTCCTTGTATTTATTTTTCTTGACGTGATCCACAATTCTTGTGATTATTTCTTTAAAGATTTTTTTTAGTTTTATCCCCGAGATTTCTCCTTGATAACTGGAATAAAAAAACTTTAATTCTTCTACCTTATCTCTAGATTTTAAATGGTTGATGAAAACAATGTAATCAGTTAGTTAACTCCATATTTATCTCATGCCAACTAATTATTTTTTCTTTTCTAAACTTCAATTCTTATCGGTGTTTAACTCCTTGTTAGCTCGGTCTTGACTTGAGTTGTCCTCAGGCATCTCTCTCCGTCGAGGATGTCTGTCCTTCGGGAAACACTATAACTTTTAGTTATGCTTGGGTTACACTTAGGTTTTTCTCGGTAATTCTTGCTTGGGTATCTTTCTCAGGTATCACTGTGACTTCTTCTCGGGGTTCTCTTTTCGTTGGGGTACAATGTCTGTTGATGTTTTTGTCACTTGGTGCATGCTAAACTTTTATACATTACTAATAACATAACCTTTATCTCTTTGATTCTTTGAAGTCTTTGACAATATGTATATAACCAATCATATTATATCAAGTTGACATTAATGAAAATATAAGACATTAATTTATTTAATGTCTTGCATTAACCTTATACAGCTCGGTGATTATCAACTAAACATATTCAAACATTCAATCAGTTATAGTTCATCAACAATACTGAGGGTATGACATTTCTTTATGGCCTTAAGATTGTGCTGTCAACCAGAGTTCAAACTTTGTAAATTGAAGGTGAGTCCCAATTAATAATAGAAGCCACAAATGGGACAATGACATCAAGATAGTTTGTGTAGGCGATAATGGATAACATTAGATCCCTCCTTGCTGGGTTTGATGAGTTCACCATTCAACACATCTAGAGGGAAGGAAATGTGGTTGCAGACTACATGGCAACAATAGGTCTAGACTAGGTAGACCTACATTGTTGGACAAAGGAGAGCTCATTTACTCTTGGTATTGTTACCTTTCTGAGGAAAGAGACCCCAATTTAGTTATCCATGTGATTGAACATAGTTTGCATATGTGCCTTGGTATGGGGCTTGCTAGTATTACTGAGTAACCTTGGCATTTTTTTACAATTCTACCTGTTATTGTATAGGGAGTTCCATGAAATGAAGGAACCACATGGGTTTCACCTTCAAATATTGCATGTCCCCTCAATTTATTATGATGTCGTAAAGGATATGAAAGTTTATTATATTTTGAAACCCTTCAAAAAAATGATATTTTCATTTGCTTGGAGAATGTTTTAAGATCTGTTAGCATGTCCAAAATTATTAACTTCCTCGTATCTTACCAAAAAATGGATTATTCACACAAGGGAAGTGCCAATTTTGAGCTCGATACAGGGGATAGCACTAAGTGTAATAAATAAATTGATTAATACCTTTTATAATCCCTTCATATGATTTTCTTTGTTACCAACTTAAAGTTGGGGATTTTCCATTGTAATTGCTTTGAAAATTTGTTTATGATGACATGTAACTAATTGAATGTTTGAAGATTTTAAGTTGATCACCGAAATGCAGAAAGATAATGCAAGACATTAAATCAGTTAATGGATTGTATTTTCATTGATGTCAACTTGATATAATCTAATCAGTTATATACAAAGTGTCAAACACTTCAGAGAATCAAAGAGATAAAGATTATGCCTTCAGTAATTTATAAAAGACCAACATTCACTAAGTGACTACAAATACTAATGGTTAGTGGAACCCGAAGGGTAGAGAAAACTGAGAGCAAAGTCACAGTGATGCCTGAGCAAGAAAACCGGCAAGCATTACCAACTATCAGAATCACAAGCATTATGGATGGCCAAAATTATACTGTTACCCGACGAGTAGAATTCTACAGTGATGCCTGATGGACAGACAACACCGAGGGAGAAGCCCGTGGAGAACTGAAGTGTTGACCGAAGATATCAAAGAGTTAAAACACAGAAAGGAACTGAAGTTTAGAAATGACAAAATACTTAGTTCGAAGAGCTAAAAATAGACTTAACTAGTCGTTAAAATTATTTTCATCGACAAGTTAAATCTAGAGATAAGTAAAATATTTAAAGTAGTTTTATCCAGTAAGCAAGAAGATTTCTATGAGATAAAACATGAGTAAATCTTAACAATCAATAGTTCTTCTATCAATTGTTCACTGATAATATGAAAGAAGAGATACCTACGACTACAAGGCTAAAGGAAATAAATCTTGTTACCTAGCTGAGAATAGAGCTGATGATACTGACACTGAATCTGAAGAAGATATTGAGATGGTATTTGTAGCCATGAAAGATGATTCAGATGATGAAGAAGAAAGGTATGTAGAAACTGCACTCATATCTAAGGTTTCGTAAGAATGATGTTTGAATTATAGATAGTAGCTGCACTCACCACATGACAGGTGATAAACAAATGTTTGAAACTTTTTAGTACTATAATGGTGGTTCAGTAAGAATGGGTAATGACACACCTTGTCCAGTTGAAGATAAAGGAACCATAATTTTGAACAACCTGATCAAATTTGAAAATTCTTACTAGGTAAAAGGACTGAATTATAATCTATCAAGTGTTTCAGAGTTGAATAATATAGGTCACCAAGTAGAATTTGAGAATAAGAAGGAAAAGATCTTTAATGAATCAGGAAGGTTGATCGAAACTAGTGAACAAAAAAAAGGTAACCTTTTCTATCTTGATGACACTAACACCACTTGTTTGATGGCTAGAAATAAAGAAATATGGTTGTAGCATAACAGATTATGTCATGTGAATTTTAACAACATGATAAAGATAAGAAATAAAAGAAGGGTCAGAGGCTTACCGAGAATGTCAAAGCCTTTTCATATCATGTGCAAGAATTGTCAAAAAGGTAAGATGACAAAGTCTAGTTTTAAGAGTAAAGCTCACACATCTAATGCCATTCTAGAATTAGTCCATATTGATTTATGTGGACCCATGAGGACAAAGAGTTACTATGGAGATATGTATTTCATTATCTTTGTTGATGATTGTATCATCTTAAAATGGAAGCACTTCCATGTTAAGAGCATTTAGCCCTCCTTAGGGTATGTTTTTAGCCTCCATCATACTATCCCCTCCTTTTAGCATCATCTCCTACTTTTTTTCCTGTTTAGGACCCTGATTGGGCCTCTCCGGGCACCTTCTATCCCACCTGGCACTTTTTCCATGGGTTCTGACCCCCTGGGTCAGGGTCGACCTCGACATTGACCTACATAAGGGTTGACCTCAACCTTGACCTAGGTCAGGGTTGACCTTGACCCTGACCTAGGTCAGGGTCGACCTTAACCTTGACCTAGGTCAGGGTCAACCCCGACCTTGACCTGGGTCCCCCTTTCAAATTTGGAAATTTGTTATTTTTCAGAACTCATCCAAAATTCATTTCCTGCCTCCGGGTCGGCTATTTTTGGGTTCCAAAGTGGTAAATATTAAATTATATTTAATATAGGTCCACTTCTAGGGGCATGGGTCCAATTAGGATTTAATTCTCCTATGTTAGCCTTCTTAGAAGATTGTGCCCTAATTTCATATAAAAGGAAGCCTTCTCCTCTCATTTTCTTTAACTATCAACTAGGTGATAAGAGGTGATCAAGCAAAAAGTTCAAGCATCCTTTGATCTACATGTTTTCAAGCTCTCAAGGTGTTCAAGTCTCCCTCCTCAAGCATTCAAGTTCTCCATTGAAGATCAAGGATTCAAGCTTTCAAGCCTTTGAAGGGATTTGGTTCAAGCATTCAAGATTTATCATTCAAGCCCTAGATCTAGCCATCATGATGGTGTGATCTTCCTTCAAAATCCTTTGTGCATCTTCAAGACTCTTCCATCCTCTCTTCAAGGTGGATTCCAAGCATAAAATCATGGAGGTTTATGGTTTCTAAAGTTCATATTTTCATACTTACATACTTTCTTACATTTGTATTACAATTGCATAGCTATTCAATATCATAGCTTCATTGTTAGATTCAATTCTACTACTTGCTAGCATTCTTATTTCAATTATTGATTTCAAGGTTAATTCCTAAAATGGGGTTTGACTAAGGCAAACCCCTCCCCCACAACAAAAAAATCTCTTTTTCTTACAGGTACAGGTTAAGAACAACAGATTTGAGACCAGATCTGGATACCCTTTTTGGCCAACTTCCAAGATCCACGAACAAAGTCGCTTGCAGATCTGTGTAGGTCAGGGTTGACATTATTGGGTCAGGGTTGACATTTGTGGGTCAAGGTCAACCTTTTTCATAAGATGAAATCGGAATGGAAAATTATTTCTAGGTTTTGTTCATCTCTGTGTTTCCTTTCCGGATTATACTTTGGATTTTCCAGAAACTGAGTATAGACCCCAGAAAACAATGTTCTTTGATCTGCACTATTTCACAGTTAGTACTTTTCTATCATTCATTTAAATTCAAATACTTAATCATTCTAAATCTATCACACATTTACATTCATTTCACACATGCCACATTTTTAAGAGGGAAACCTAGGATCTCCTTCTTTATTCTTATTTCCAATAGATTGATTCATTTATGCATTAATCCATTTCGGGTTGATCAATTTGGATCCTTCCTTTGTGCATTTGAGAATAAAAGGGGAATATATTATCTTTCCCTCCAGTCTAAGAATTAAATGTAAGGTGATAAGTGATGTGAGTATCAAAACACTCTCATTCCATAAACATCATTTTCTACTTTACATTTTGGTGAACCCACGATAGACAACTCTTTCTTTTTGGTGTTAGATGTGGATTTCATGTTAGATCTTGCATGCATATAGAAGTAGGTTTTCTCTTATGCTCTTGCATTTATATTTCAAAATTCATAAAAATAACAAAATTTATTTAAAAATCCAAAAAAATTTACTTTTTTCATTGTGTTCAACATGTATGATTTTTGTTTTGAATACTTTGATGAGGCTTTTGTTGCTAAAGAGGATAGATCCCCTAATGAGGTGCATGGAAGTAAGGATGAAATATGTTTGAATGTGATCTCCATGGATCCTATTCCTCTTTCATTCTCCTCTACAATCTCTTCAATTGACCTTTACCATGGAAATGAATTAGGGGTAGATGTTAATTCTTATCCTAATATATGTCTTTTCTATGAGCCTACTTTAGAATATAATTCTTCCCCCTTTAGGGATCAAACTTTAGATGCTCCTACAATGTGCTTTATTAATGGGGAGGATAATCCTCCTATTTGGGATGAACCTTTGGATTTGGGTGTTGATTACTCTCTTCCTCATGAAGCCATTATGGGTGATTCTACTTTTTGGGATGAACCCTTGGATAAAGACATTAATTTATCCCCTTTTTATGAAGATTCTTTGATGCAAGAGGGTGATTTATTAATGGATGATATATTCATACATAATCATGACTCTTTTTATAAAACACACTCCCCTTATACAGACATTTTAGAGAAATAAGAAAACATTATAGATGCTTTACCTCCATTTGAGATTCCTTCCAATGATGAGGCATTAGCAGGGAAGGATATGAATTCCCTTAATGCTCTCCCTCTTAGTGATGATCCTATGAAGAATCAAGCTCCTACCCCATCTTCTCCTAGGATGTATTCCTTTATTTTCCCTTCTTGTGAATCTATCAAACATACTAATGATGACATAGTGACTACTGAAGTTCCATTGACTCCTTTTCATATAGTTTATTAATATGGTCATGTTTATCATTTACTAGTTAAACAAGTATTCCATGGTCAAGAATGTACTCAACATAAACAGGGAATTCAAATGCCCTTACAGAATGGGGGGCATGAGTATTCTTATGGATTGGGATTTAATCCTCAACAACACATCAATATTACCAATATCTCAAATAACATTTTAAAACATGATGACCCTATGAAGGAATTTGACCAAGAGGTTGTTCTTCCTAAACTTCTTCGTGCTAAGATAATTACTAGACCTAAATGCAAAAAGAAACGTAGTCTATACTTGAAGAGTCTTCCTTTTTATTTCTATCATAGATTTCATGATCACTCTAATGAATATCAAGCTTTAGATTATAAGATTAGGCAGCTCATTGATAGTGAAATTATTTATATATCATGTGGCAATGAGTTATATTTCAATCCTATTTTCTCTAAATAACATTTATGTTCCTATTATGGAACTCCATATTATGCAAACAATGTTAGCCTAATCTTTTTGGGCTTGTTGTCTTGCATAGTATTGTGAGCAATATAATAGGTCCCCTTTCATCCTTGTTCCTACACTTGGGGGGAAATAATTCCATCTGCTTCTTTTCTATCTTTTCGGGATCCACTTTCCCTTGGTTAAGAAGTATCTATCTATTATGTGATATCCAATCATGCATGAAGATCTTGGTTGGAATTAAGGACCTATGTCCTTGATTATAACCTATTTCATTGTTTTTGGGTTTCCATGGTTGACAAATCTCTCACCTTGGAAACTGAATAGTGTGCTATCCCTTATAAGGGTTACTTTTTCACTTCTCACATGATATCTCTTTTCTACAACAACATATCTTGATATATTTTGATATATCCCTTTCCTTCACACCTGGGGGGAAAGGTATGTTATTTCTTCCTCTATCTAAGGAGCTACTTTCCTTAGCTTAGTGGCGTGTGTTTATCTTACAACATTATTTCTTCATAAAGATTTGTGTTTTGACTATTGATACCCTCTTATATGAGAGGTGATTGTCCTAGGTCATCACCTCTTCTTTATTTTGTAAACTATGTTTTTGATAAACTCTTTCTCTTGCTTTGGGTTAGAGTTTGATTCCTTCATCCGAAGATTCCTCTTCCTCTTGATTGCAAGGGGCTTGATGGTTGAATCTTTGGTCCCTCTTTTCTTTAGAAGATGACATTTTATCCTAAGCACTCCTCTATGGTAGGGCTCTTGTTGATAAGATCTCTTCCTATTTGAGGATCCTTTTTCCATAACTGATATATCCATTTCACAATTATCTATGTTCTTAGATGTAAGGGTCAAGACTCTTCGCTAAGAATATGGTATACATTGTTGTTAAGCTGGATATCTCCTTACCTTGTGAAGTAGGTATCCTCTTTCTCTTCCTTATCCTACCTAGTAGGTAGTCATGATAA
>MU228464.1:531547-555719 GCA_018584345.1 Thuja plicata | reverse complement strand
TTCATACTTACATACTTTCTTACATTTGTATTACAATTGCATATCTATTCAATATCATAGCTTCATTGTTAGATTCAATTCTACTACTTGCTAGCATTCTTATTTCAATTATTGATTTCAAGGTTAACTCCTAAATTAGGGTTTGAATAAGGCAAACCCATCCCCCACAACAAACAAACCTCTTTTTTTTGTAGGTATAGGTTCAGAATAGCAGATTTGAGACCAGATCTGGCCTTTTCGGCCAACTTTCAGGATCCGCGAACAAAGTCACTTTCGGATCTGTGTAGGTCAGGGTTGGAATTATTGGGTCAGGGTTGACATTTTTGGGTCAAGGTCAACCTTTTTCATAAGATTAAATTGGAAAAAAAAACTATTTCTGGGTATTGTTCATCTCTATGTTTCCTTTCCGGATCATACTTTGGATTTTCTAGAAACTGAGTATAGACCCCAGAAAATAGCATTCTTTGATCTGCAATATTTCAAGGTTAGCACTTTTCTATCATTCATTTCAATTCAAATACTTAATCATTCTAAATATATCACACATTTACATTCATTTCACACACGCCACATTTTTAAGAGGGAAACCTAGGATCTCCTTCTTTATTCTTATTTCCAGTAGATTGATTCATTTATGCATTAATCCATTTCGGGTTGATCAATTTGGATCCTTCCTTTGTGCATTTGAGAATAAAAGGGGAATATCTTATCTTTCCCTCCACTCTAAGAATTAAATGTAAGGAAGTGATGTGAGTATCAAAACACTCTCATTCCATAAACATCATTTTATACTTTACAATGATTATTCTAGAATGATGATAGTTATGTTCTTAAAAGATAAATCAGAAGAATTGAAGATGTTTAAATGGTATAAGGCTATGGTAGAAAAACAAAGTGGTAAGGAATTGAAATTCTTAAGATTAGATAGAGGAGGTGAATTTATTTCAGATGAATTCACTAACTATTGCAATGAGTATGGAGTTAAAAGACATGTTTATGCACTAAGAACACCACAACAAAATGGAATTACAGAAAGGAGAAACATATCAATTGTTGACTATGCAAGAACATTGATGATTGAGAAAAACATCACTCAAACTTTCTGGAGGGAATTTGTCACTACTGTTGTCTACACATTAAACAAAATACAATTGAAGGACACAAAGAAGACACCCTATGAGATTAGGTATGGTTACACACCCAATTTAAGTTACTTTAGAACTTTGGTAGTCAATGTTATATTTTGAAAGATGAAAGAAATGGAAAGCTTGAATCCAAAATTGATGAAGGTATCTTTCTAGGGTATTCCACCAAAAGTAAGGCTTATAAATGTCTTAACAAGTCACCTAACAAGATCATTGAAAGTGCAAATGTAAGAATAGATGAATTTGAAGAAAAGAATGATAAGGAAAGCATAAAAGAACAAGAAGACTACAAAAGGTTTGTTTACACTAAAGAATTTGACACTCTACCTGAGAAACAATTTATTTCTCTTGAGAAACAAAATATTGCACCTGAGCATCAGGCTGCAATTACGAAAAAATCAAGATAATACTCTAGATGATGTACCGAGTGACGGAGATCAAAATGAAGGTCAAGAAGATAATTAGAATGATGGACAAAGAGCCAAACCAAAACAATCCAATTATTTTAGAAGACATCATCCAAAAAATCAGATCATAGGAGACAAGAAGGCTAGAATGAGAATAAGAAGTAAGTCACTAAACACTCGATGTTTACTTTGTCATTTTGAGCCTAAATCTATTAATACTGCACTTGAAAATGAAGAATGGGTCGGTGATATGAATGAAGATATCAAACAGATTGAGAAGAATAGTACATGGACACTAGTACCGAGACTTGATGACAAGAATGTCATCGGTACCAAATGGATATTTAGAAACAAGTTGAATGAGAATGGAGAAGTCACAAGGAATAAAGAAAGATTAGTATGAAAGGGGTATGGACAAGAAGAAGGTATTGATTATGGTGAAACCTTTGCACCCATTTCTAGAAAAAAAGGAGTTAGAATTCTTCTTTCTTAAGTTGCATTCAAAGGATTCAAGGTATACCAGATGGATGTCAAATCTGCATTCCTAAATGGAATAGTGGAAGAAGATGTATACATTTAACAACCAGAAGGGTTTGTTTATCCAGAAAAGAGAAACATAGTATGTAGAATACATAAAGCCTTGTATGGATTGAAACAAGCACCGAGAGCCTAGTATGAAAGACTTCATTCCTATCTCATAAGAATTGAATTTGTAAGAACAAGTGGAAATAGAATCTGTACTTAAAAGAAGATACCGATGGTAATATTCTGATTGCTGAAATATTTGTTGACGATATCATTTTTTGGGGAAATGAAATTTTATGTAAATCCTTTGCTAATGAAATGAGAAAATAATTTGAAATGTCTATGTTTGGGGAGATCAAACTCTTTCTTGGTCTATAAATTCTTCAACAAGATGCAGACATATATGTCGTTCAGTCCAAATACATCAAGGAAGTGCTGGAGATATTCAAGATGGAAGATTCAGAAATAGTTGGAACACCTATGGAAACCGGATGTAAGATGACAAAGGAAGAGAAATAAAATTAGGTAAATTATACCTTGTATAAATCAATGATTGGTAAACTAATGTATGTTGTTCAATATACTAGACCAGATATTGCACATGCAGTTGGAATAGTTGCAAGATTCTCTGCTAATCCCAAAGAATCACATATGACTGTTGTCAAGAGAACTATATGATATCTAAAGAATATCGAGGACTATGGCTTATGGTATAAAAGAGAAGGAAAATTTAAGCTTCAAGTCTATACAAATGTTGATTGGCCTCGAAACATAGATGACCGAAAGAGCACAACTGGAGGAGCATTCTTCATGGATGACATACTTGTCACATGGATCAACAAGAAGCAAGGATGCATCTCTCAGTCTACTATAGAAGTAGAATATGTGGCTGCTGCTACAAATTGCTTAAATATTGTATGGATCAAACAGTTGTTGGATGGTATGAATATGAAGATTCTTGAACCAGTAATTATCTATTGTGATAATACCAGTGAAATAAACATATCAAAGAATCTAGTCATGCATGCTAAGACTAAGCATATTGCTATCAAGTATCACTATTTAAGAGAAAATGTACAAGAAAAAGAAGTGATATTGGAATATGTTCAATCAAAGGAACTATTAGCTGACATATTTACCAAGCCATTACCAAAAGATACATTTGAGTACCTAAGACAGAGGAGAGGGGTCCAACCCTTGTCTATCAGTCAGTAAGCTGACTAGGAGGCTACTTCAACCTATACACAATCAGAAGATCATTCATGTTGATGGATACACAAAGATGGACTACAAAGATACATCTATACACAACAAGGTACAAATCTACACTGAACACCAGAGTCAATGTATTGCTAATGGATAGGAAAATTCAAGGAGTGTATTATAAAAATGGATGGAAGATATGAAAAATATTGTTTGGCATTGTTGTCAAATGGAGAGAATATCTCATTATCAAAAAGAGATTATATCATTATCCATGGAGAAGTTCCTAAGAATTCAAACGGAGAGTTAATCATTATTCAAAGGGAGACATTGATTACATATGAAATATTCATCAAAGGAAAAAGAGAGGATCAAGGAGAGGAACAGTCAGGGCAGAGCACATATCAGGAATAGAGACAAAAGTTGGTACATCTATCTAGTAAAGGGATAAAAGAATAAAGGACACACTATGCAAGAAACAAATCTAAGCTATATGAGCTTATCGAGAGCAAGAAATTTGTATTAGTTATAATAGGAGAGATTGATGAACTTGAACTGTTATATTTCATATTGTATTAGTAATAATATAGTGTGATAATTTAGTGTGTTTCTATCAATGACAAAGGGATAGATTGATGACATGTAACTGATTAAATGTTTGAAGATGTTAAGTTGATCACCGAAATGCAGAAAGATAATGTAGGAAATTAAATTAGTTAATGGATTGTATTTTCATTGATGTCAACTTGATATAATCTGATCAGATATATACAAAGTGTTAAAGAATTTAGAGAATAAAATAGATAAAGATTATGCTTTTAGTAATGCATAAAAGACTAGCATTCACTAAGTGACTACAAACACTGACGGTTAGTGAAACCCGAAGGATAGAGAAAAATGAGACCAAAGTCACAGTGATATCCAAGCAAGAAAATTGACAAGTATTACTGATGAGCAGAATCACAAGCATTATCGATGACCAGAATTAAAGTGTTACCTAACAAGCACAACTCTGCAGTGATGCCTAACGAATAGACAACCCCGTCAGATAGACAACACCAACGGAGAAGCCCAAGGAGAACTGAAGTGTTGACAAAAGCTATCAAAGAGTTAAAAAACCAAAAGGAACTGAAGTTCATAAATGACAAAATAATTAGCTGGCAGAGCTAAAAATAGACTTAACTAGTTGTTAACATTATTTTCATTGACAATTTAAAGATATAGATAAGTAAAAGATTTAAAGTTGTTTTATCTAGTTGGAAATAAGATTTCTATGAGATAAAATAGGAGTAAAGCTTTAAAGGAAGATTAACTAAAATTGCAGATCATGCCAAGAATAGTAAAATCAAGAAGTGAGAAGCAGTGATATCATGTCTATAAAGAGACAATCTAATTCATTATGAATTAAGGGGAGTGAATAGAAAAAGAGGATGTTGAAGAGAAACTGATGAAGAACAACTTCATGCACTCGTGATCAATCAAGCTGAGGAAAGAGCTAAAGTTTTCTACGGACACCGAGCAACAGAGAAGCACAACATCACCAAGCAGAAAGAACTGGAGCAAATGTATTTAAAAGAGGACATTGATCAAAAAGTTATTATGAGCTTACAATAGATCTAAAAATTTGCAAGTATAAGTTGTATGTGTGAATAGATCATTTACTGTTTTAGTTTAACCATTGATTCAGAAAGTCTCTTAACCGAGCAGGACTTAAAAATCCTTTCTATATTGAGATACATCCAAAGGAGTATCCAAAATTTTGATCATGAAGATAGCATGAGATGTCAAATACCATTTGAAAAACTACACTATGTTTGGTCATAGAAGGTAGCATAGAGATACCAGATATCAAGTGACAAACTATTCTATTTAAATCCTCTAATAAGGTCACACCTAACAGTCTATTTTTAACCTTTAACAGGGTTGACTCTTCACTGAGCTCACTTCAGAAGAGTAAAAATTTTGGGTTACTGTTCCCAAGTGGTTTTTCCCTTAACAACGTTTCCATGTTAAAAATCCATGTGTCAATTTATTTATGATTCATTACTTTAGTGTTTTGCATTACACGTAACTAATGTGGATTGAATAGTATACACTAAGAAATTTACTTCTTTTCGGTAAATGAAAGACTGCTAATCGGTAAACATAAGAATAAGGTTTAAATAGTGAAATCTGAGCAGTAGTTATTTGATAAGTTTGTTTGAATGCATTCATCTTGTAGGACTGAAGATAACTAGAGGCTTAATACTTTGGTACTAAGTTTTTGGGTTGATTTATTGGAATATTTTTGAGGCCACTAATTCACCCCCCCTCTCAGTTATTCTAACAGTTTATCACTCATCATTCTCTCTAATATTGTTCTGTAACTAGAATTATTACTTACTATTCTCTTTCTGAATCTATGGGAGGAGACCGTGTATGTGTTGAGCCTAATAAATATGATAAATAGAATAATGATGGAACTATCTGGCCTATCTATATAGAGGTAGGAATTACCCAATTCATTGAATGTATGTCAAGTTCTAAAGAAAGCCTCTGCATGCAATTCATCATCTCATTGGTAGTGAGAAGGGTGACTATGGGGATTATTTCCTTTGAATTCAATGAGGAGGTAATAGATCAAGCCACTAGCCTTCTGATGGAAGGATGAAAAATGGAAGAAAATAATCAAAGTGTCATACATGGAAAGCCTCAATCAATTCTTTCAAGGTGAGGACCAACCTGTCAAACTCTGTGGGGGCTATGACTAAGAGAAGCTACCAAAACCCTAGGATAAGGTGTGCTTGATCATGATGAAATATTTCACCTTGGAAGGGTATTTTTGTGTGTATTAGTATTATCATCTCCCATTCCTCAATTATTTTAGGAATCATACCACTATTTCTATTCCAATTTTTTTCTTCATTCCCTGGAAAGTATTGTTAAAGATGTTCTTGAAGCCTAAAATTGGACAAGTATTACACTATCCTGCACCAAGGGCTTATGATTAGGATTTACCATTTCCATTTGGTCTTTTTCCATTCTCACCCCATTGTTTTGAAAACATTCCTGCCTTCTCAACCCCTCTATCGGCTAGTATCATGGAGACCCCATATCCTAGTAACAAGAAATGTATTAAAAAAATGGCTTTAAAAACCCTTCCCCAGGACCCCTCTCCTAAGACTAATATTATGGATAAGAAGAAGGATAAGAAAAAAATGGCCCATCCCTCAAAAATCAAATCCAAATATTCAAATAAAGCTAATTTTAACGTCTAGAAAATCATCTCAAACATAGAAATTATTGAGGAAACTAGTACTCCATGTAGGTCCACCAGGTTGGCCATTAAACCTAAAAAAGTGAAAAATATCAAAGGGGCATTTGACTATAAGTAAGGGGGTGTAAGTGAGAATAAGTCCAAGGAAAATTAATATGATGGGAGGATGAAACCATTTTTTTTACTGCAAACATCCCTACTAACATTTCTGAAAGTTTAAAAACAAAATCTATTGATCTCACGTGTGGTTTGAAAAAGGAGGTCAACGTCATTCCCATTGTCATTGAAAAGGGAAACACTCCAATGGAGGGTGAATGCAGTAAATATGATTCTATCTAGGAGGAGATTGGTAAACTAAGAAAGAAAATGGTGTGATGACATGTAACTAATTGAATGTTTGAAGATGTTAAGTTGATAACCAAAATATAGAAGGATAATACAAGGCATTAAATCAGTTAATGGATTGTATTGTCATTGATGTCAAATTGATATAATCTAATTGGTTATAATCAAAGTGTCAAAGACTTAAAAGGATCAAAGAGATAGAGATTATTCTTTCTGTAATGCAAAAAAGACAAGCATTTACATTGTGACTACAAACACCCATGGTCAGTGAAATCCGATGGGTAGAGATCACTGATAGTCAAGTTAGAGTGATGCCCGAGAAAGAAAATAGACGAGCATTATTGACGAGAAAAATCACAAGCAAACCCGATGGCTAGAAACATAGTGTAAAATGACGGAGAAGCCCGAGGAAAAATGAAGTGTTTATTGACGTTATCAGAGAGTTAAACCAAAATTTACTTGAGTTCACAAAAAACAAAATATCTAGCTGGTAGAGCTAAATATAGAGTTAACTGGTAGTTATCATTGTTTTCATTGAAAAGATAAGCTAGAGATAAGTAATTGATTTAAAGTTGATTTGTCCAGTTGGCAAAAAGATCTCAGCGAGATAAAACAAGAGTTTTTCTTTAAATCTAATTCGTGAGAATTTGGGATCGCGCCAAAATCAAGAAGATGAAGAACCTAAAAGTGGTCATATCATGTCTATTTAAGAGACAACTCAATTCATTACGAATGGGTGTGGGGAGAAAAAAAAAAGAGGATGCTAAAGACAAATGGACAAAGAGAAACTTCATACAGTGTTGATCAACAAGCTGAGGAAAGAGCTAAAGAATTCTGTAGACATCAAGCAACAGAGCGCAACATCACTGAGCCAAATCAAAGTGGAGCAAAGGTATAAATAGAGTTATATTGATCAGAATAATTTGTGAGATTAAAATAGATTTTAAAATCTACAAGTATAGTTGTATATGTGAACAAATCATACTGTTTCAGTTTAACCATTGATTCATAAAGTCTCTTAACCGAGCGGGATTTAAATATCCTTTCTATATTGAGATACATCCAATGGAGTATCAAAAATTTTGATCATGAAGATAGTATGAGATGCTAGATACCTATTTATAGGCCCAGTGAGTGTTTGATCAAGGATGGTAGCATAGAGATGCCCGATATCAAGTGAAAGATTAAAATTTTAAATCCTCTAACAAGGTCACACCTAACATTGTGTTTGTAACCTTTAATAGGGTTGAATCTTCACCAAGTTCACTTTAGAAGAGTGAAAATTTTGGGTTACCGGTCCCAAGTGGTTTTTCCCTTAACAAGGTTTCCACGTTAAAAATACATGTCTCAATGTGTTTATGACTGATTACTTTAGTGTTTTGCATTGCACTTAATTAGATTGATCGATATACCCTAGATAATTTATTGTCTTTTGGTAAATTGACAGACTGCTAATTAGTAAATCTACAGTAGAAGGTTTTACAAAGCATTTCGAGGAGTAATAAATTGATATAAATATTTGGAGGCATTCATCTTGTTACCTTTGTTCTTTTCTCAACCTTTAATTTTAGTCTTGGTTAGTAAAAGTTGAGGGGTTGAAGTTGAAGTTGAAGTTGAATTATGTTAAGTTGGTTCAAGTTCAAGTTCAACCCGTTACCCATTTCTGTCTATCCTTCAATATTATGTCGGTCTCAAAGATGAACCTGAAATTGAACCTAGTCATGAACCTTAAGTTAGTTCAGTTCAAGTTCACATTCATAATATAATGGCTTATACACAGAGAATTTGGCAAGTTTGTCTTCCTTGCAAAAAAAGGAAATTTCCTTTTTTGAAACTCTCCAGGTATTTATTAAGTTTTGGAAGTTGTCGTACAAAGATTGTCATACTCAGCCGGATGGTTCATGCATGTGAGAATTGGAAATGATAGTCAGCGACATGACGTAAAGGGAGTCATTAATATATAGATTTGGCTATCAGAGATTTTCCTTAGGAGTTGAGATATTCATGCCGAAATACTAGGCGGATTAAATAAGAGTGCCTCGACATGTTAAATCAATCATTCTTCCATTAAAAGCATTCATTATGGGCATGCTCTGAAGATTTATTAGGTATCTTATAAGGCATTTGTGAATAAATGAGAAATAATTAAGGCTTTCTTGTTAATTATTTCATCTGGAGAAGCAACAACAAAATTGGTGGTGAAGAATTTACAGAAAATAGGAGCGCAAGAAATTGGTGAGTTAATCTTCCCCTTTGCAGTTTTTAGTTTTCAGAGGCTCTTTCTGTGTTGTAAGTGTTTTCTCTTCATACTAGTGAGATGTCGCTGTTTCATCCAAAACTTCCTAAAGAAGAGATTAGAACCCACCTATTAGTTTCTCTTCTAGATATAGGGGATGCCTTCTTGTTGAATGTAAACTTAGGGGAGCTCTGCAATAGAGTTCAAAATGCTTCCGAGGGTTCTTTTTCCAGGAAGCTAGTAGGAAGTGGACTTTTAGAAGCCGTTGCATTTCTTCCAGCTCTAATTTTCCCTGAACTAGTGTTAGAGTGCGCCAACAAGTATGCCGCCAAGAAAAGATGTATTAAGGATGTGTTAGGAGAAATCTTGGTCAAAATGAGTCGAGAGACATTAATGGCGGCCCTACGAATTCCAGATAAAGAGCTGTATGAACCATGGACTTATCCGGAAGAAAATCATGTGTACGAGATAGATAAGAAGAAATACAGCTCCTAAATAGCCCAGGGATGGCTTGCAAAACCAGAGAAAGGAGGATCTAGGTTGCCAAAATCTCTGACAATTGAACACTTTTGAAAAGATATTGCCGATATGGTTCTTCTTCTAAACAGGGTGAAAGGGAATCCTCATGCATTTCATTGGGAAAACTAGATGTACTACTTTATCCAGAAGATTATAGAAGGAGATAAGTTTATAGACTAGGCTGACCTAATAGTAGAGGAACTCCACATAAATCTCTTAAATGTGACAAATTTGGCAGCATTTTATATGTCTTCCTACCTTGTTTATGTCTTAGCATGTTGTAGGGCTTGGGAGGGATTACCTCATGAAGTATGGACATGTGATATGAAAATATATGATTACTTAACATGCTTACAGAAAGAAAAGTTCTCCAGTCTATTCAAAATAGTAAATGATAGATTTTAAGGAAAGTTGGTCTATGAGTTGCGGGGAAAATAAAATTGTAGGCTTTCTGAAGAAGCTAAATAGGTGATCAATATTTATGCCTGTTATTTCATACAGTTTCCAAGATTTACATATCTTAGGGTTGGAGCATTTGATAAGGAACCCCTGCGGCTTCCTAGATTTTGTTTAGATGATATAGTCTTAATGGAGCTATGCAGACAACTTGTTCTGGGTGAACCAAAATCTGGGACCTCAAAGAAAACTTCAGGTATTCTTTTCCCTATTGAATTAGGGTATTACAGGTGCAAAAGTCTCCAAGATGCTATGTCTATAAAGGAATAATTGGATACCTTCTGTTTACAAACTTATACTCCCAGGGTCAATTTTGACTATAGAGGCTTTGCAGGAGCAAATCTCAACATCCCAGAAACATTTATGCACATCCTTGAATTAGAGGATTTTTGGGACAACTGTTCCGATGAACTGGAGGTAAGGAAAAGACTGTAGTCCCAATTCAGGCTGGATATGGATATAGATGGGGTAGAGGAAGACAGTGAAATCAATGTCTTAGACTCTCAATACTCAGAGAAGGTCAAGACCCTCCCTATCCATGAACTAGATTGGACAGTACCAGAAGAAGATGATATATATAAAAGAATGAAAAGAGTGATCAAGAGAATGAAATCATGGTTGTTAAAGAAAAGAGTTTCTTTTGCCCCTTTACAGTCAGCTACAAAAAAGGAAAAAACCAAGAAAAGGAGCACAACGAAGAAGAAAAATTCTATTTTAACTAACTTAAGTGTTGATCAATCTTGTGCAGGAAAAGTTAAACCTGGAGTTGAACCTGACCTTGAACCAATTTCTTCCCAAGTTCAAGTTCAAGTTCAAGATCGAGCTAAACCCAAAGTTTGGTTGATCAGATCAAGTCAAAGGGTAAGAGAGAGGGTTCAAAGGTAGAAAGCTACTCCCAGCGTCTTTGTGGAGTTAGATTCATCAGATCCAGATCCAAAGGCGATTACAATTGAAGACCATAGTATACCTAAGATGGAAAATTCTCAACATATTCAAGAGGAAACAGAGGAAATTCTGAAAGACTCATTAGCTATTTTGAGTAACTATGATACTCAAAAGAAATCTTCTGCTACCCCATCATGGCTGGAGACCCTGGTAGCCAAGAAAAGAAATGTAGTTCCTTTTTCAGTACCCATTGATGATGTAGTAAGCAGGTGCCTGGGAAAATCTTCTAAAGTTAAGAAAATGAAGATGGAATCCAAAATTGATTTTGATGAAAACAGTAGTCACTGGATAGCAAAAATTGTAAAGCCTAAAGAAGACAATGCTGAAGGTGAAGCTTTAGTCCAAGACTTTTAGATATCCAAAGTGGATTTAGGAAGAGACACCAGAGCCACTAATATGATATTTTTTGAGGTGTCAAACAAGAAAAATTCCAATAGAGTCTGGAAAGATGCCAAAGATAAAGAAGAAATGAAAGAGGCTATGAAGAGTATGGCCCAATACATCAATGCCATCCAACATCCTCAACCTTTTCCTCTGAATGAAATTTCAGCCTCTATTGACATGAAATCCCCTGATAATCAACGGTTTCTTGACCAAATTCAAAGAGGCAAGGTGGTGAATAAAGCATTCGATGATTGGGTTGAGCATGTAAAATCAGAGGTTGGAAAGAAATTAAGTCATCTAGATCAAACCCATAATGAAGGAAATCACCTGGCCAAGAAAATAGAGGCCAACATTAAAGAGTGGGAGATTGAAAAGACAACCTGGACCAAAGAACTCCATTGGATCGAAGAAGTTGAGGAGTACAGTTTGCAGAAGTTTCTCACGGAGAGGTCAGTGTCAAGACTAGATGATAAAGTTATTTATGTTATTAAGGAATGCATAGAATGGAGAAATGAAGTTGTGGCTATGGGAATTTTCAAAGTAAAAGATCTCATGAAAGGGCTGGGAACTATTAAGGAGATCATTTCTAACGATATAAAATGGATTGATGAACGGTGCCAGGAAAACCATGAAGGGGTAGATAAGTTAGTTGAACAGATAATCAAGGATGTGAACACCTGGTTTGACGACCTCAAGAGGATGAAGGGACCTACAAATGAGCATTTTATGAAAGTCACGCGGATAGAATCAATGATGATCCTTTAGCAAGGTCATTTGGTTATGCACAAAGAAAAGGTAGCTGAGATTAAAAGAGAAAAATAAGTCTAGAAACAGAGGATTAGTTTTATTGGTTTGCCAAATCAACCGGTAATATCCACGTTTACAGCCACATATGAAGATTGGAATGCAGTGTGTCTTGCAGTGACCTCAACTACTTAACAACCTGGAACACCTGGCAGCTTCTCAAAGGCATTTTTGCTCCCAATCCAGTTTTTATAGCTTAATGCTTAAGATAGTTAGGGGATCTAGAGATTTTACTTTTCAAGAAAGACTTTTTTTACCAAGTTAGTTGTTGCAGCCCTGCGTGGCTATTTATTGAAAACTTTTAATTGTTTAAGGGTTCGGCTCTGATTTGGATAGAAACTATTTTCTAAAAAAATTAACTTCAATTTTTTCAGAAAATTGGTATTACAGAATATATGAAATATCCTATGGTGTTACATATATGTTTAATCTTTTGAAATGATAAATACTACTGTTTTTCTTATCTAATTTATTTTCTTATGGAGATGAGTTATGTTGGATAAAGCTCAACTGTGATATGAATGGATTTTGTGCTTAAAAGTGACAGAGTAAATTGTTATTAAAGTTTAGATTCATAAAATTTGAAGCTTGATACTAAAACATAAATAGATGATTTTCTCAAAAAACCTGCACATTTTTTTCATGTCGATGGACTGAATATTTTCCTTAAGTGTTTTCTGGTGAAAAGTATACATAATATTACTTTTCTATGTTCAATAAAATCATATTGAAAATCTTTTTTGAAGGTAGCTGCACCTTATAATTTGCAGAGAGTTTACTTTGATAAACTCATTTGTTAGTATTAAGCTTTAATTCTTCTTCCTTTCTCCTTAAAAGAGTCTGAGATTAAATTTGAGAAGAGGGAAAAAAATGTATACTAACATTTTTTGGCAACTCTACTGGGGACTTTAAGGATAGATTGGGTGTTTTTGCATTCAATGATCAACTATGGTGTTGCCCGCTGAAGTTACCCCAGTCAACAAGAAATTCCTCTAGTTTTACAACTAGACCTCAATTTTTCCAATACTCAAGAGGACATAATCGCTGACCTTAATGCAACAGCTTGGAATTTGAGAACAAACAATCAGCAATACCATAAAGTAAGGTTAACCCTTGAAGAAGAAGAAGAAATCAGGGAGTGGCTCAGAGGTTTGCCTATAGCCCAGGAGGCTGTTGTAGTGGACAGGGCAGTCCAAAGGTCCTAAGAATAGTTGATTTTATCTGTCTTAGTTCAAAATCAGTAAGCTATCTAATAAAATATTTACAAGAGGAGATAGAGCAAAAGGGCTTGTAGATTTTTATTTTGACGATTTAGCAAAACTCAATTTTAAACCCCAGACTCCTTCTAGGCAAAGACGTTATAAAACTGCTAGTAGGCCCTCTTCTCCCATTGAGTCTCCTCCTCTAACCAATTTTAGTTCCTTGGTCTCACCAGGAACTATAGCCCCCACTTACATAAATTTACAAGCATTGAATTTTATCTTGCCTCCTATGGCGCACAATCAACCCTAGGGTGCAGCCGTAGGAACTTTAAGCTTAGGAGAAAATCTGGGAAATCTACCTAAAGGTCATGATATCCTACCCAAATTTAGTGGTGATGGAAAGAAATCCCCTGAGGATCATCTGGATGCTTTTAATACAACATGCAGATTTTTACCAGTGGGCACTCCGGATGTGGCTGTCAGGCTTTTTTTCTTGACCTTAACTAAGGCTGCAACTGAGTGGTTCCACAGTTTGCCACATGCCTCCATTACAGATTGGGATACAATGCAAATGACATTTGAGACAAGGTTCAAATCTGCTGATGATGCAAATACACTTTTGATTCAATTAAGTCAAATGAAGAAGGAGATTCAAGTACCCATGAGGGAGTTTGTAGCAAGATTCAACAAAGGAATCCAAGTGATTCCAGCTGCAAGTAGACCCAACGATGAAAATCAGAAACATTTTTTCTTAAATGCTATGCCACCCAATGTCGCATTTCCTTTAAAAAGAGCTAGGCCAGACACCTTAGTAGATACCCAGACTCTAGCTATTGAACTAGAAGATGATCTCATTACAAGTGGTAAATGGAGAAAAGATGTTTAGGCATCTAGTTCTCAACCTTCTACTTCTTCATCATCAGATCCTGTGATTCAAAAATTGATGAATGACTTGATAACCATCAAGCGACAATTTCCTAAAACTACCAGCCCTTACCAAGATATCCTACAGAAATATCCAATTCAGGGGTCCTCAGCCCCTGGAAAGCAGTTTAATTTGCCTCCTACTCAACAGAGACTGCAAATTGAACCTCCACCAAATAAAAGCAATATGTGTATTTTCCATCTTACAGATGAACATGATGGAATTTCATGCCCTGAAAATATAAGGCACATACAACTTGAAGTTGAGAAAGAAGCTACAGCTAAGGTGAATATTGAAGACATATCCTCTGAAGTGCCTAGCGACTCTGGAATTTTTTACCTTGAATATGAATTAGACTCCAAAAGGGGGGGAGACATATTGGTAACTTTAGAGGATACCTCTTGCTCAATTTTAACTAGAAACCAACGTGGAGGAAAACTGGGTAATTGGCCAAATGCAACAGCTAAAGGTAGTGACGGGAAAGTCAACGACCACCCAAAGATTCTAAAAGCAAACAATTTGGAAGAACAAGTCATGAAAAGGTCTGATTTTGATTCCACTTTTAATAAAGTTGATTTTTGTAATACTTCAAAAGTACAAATCTCAGCTGCAAAATATCTAAAAATGAATCCCCATGAGTTAGATAAATTGGTTACTTATGTCAAAGGTTCCCCTGCCGAATCTAGAGACCAACAGACAAGCAATGCATGCTTCAAAGGAAAGTCTCCAAAGAAAGAAGAGACAGTTGAGAAAAAACCTGTTGAGAAACTTATTCCTACTATTCCTAGTGGCTTGAAACCTGAACCTTTTTATGTGTCCCTATTTATTCATGGCTTCAAATTAAACAACTGTATCATTGATTCAGGGGCATCGGATAATATAATGCCTTTGTCTATGGCCAAAGTATTGGATCTCCCCATGACCGATACCTTTGACCGTTGCTATTCTATGGATGGAAAAAAAGTCCCACTCCTAGGTCAAATTAAAGATGCCCAGGTCGCTCTAGCGGCCTTCCCAGATAAGAGATTGAAATTAACCATTCTAGTAGCTGATATTACAGCCATCTATGGTATGCTTCTTTGTTAGACCTTTTGTAGGGATCTCAGTGGTGAAATAAAGTTAGATTGGTCTCAGGCCATAGTTCCTATAGGAAATAAAAGAGTCACTCTTCTTCCAGAACCCAAATCCAAATACACATTTTTTCCCTCAAAAGACCCTAAGTCCCAAATCTTGTATCAAGAATATTAGTTTGCTAATTATGTTATCTTATCAGGGGATAATGTCCCAAAGTCAGTGGTTATAGATGAAGATGGCCTTTGGACCCTTGATTTTGATGGCAATTGCTCTTCTATAGGTTCAGGGGCTAGAGTAGTTCTCATTTCTCATACTGGACTCAAATTCAATTTTTCATTTAAGCTTGTGTTTGACAATACTAACAATACGACGGAGTATGAAGCTCTACTTTTAGGTCTAGAAGAAGCCAAGAAGAAGGGGATTAAACTTTTAAAGGCACGTGGTGATGCAGAACTTATTGTCAAACAAGTCAAGAACATGTTTTCAGTGAAGAATGAGAGACTGAGGCACTACAGAAATAGAGTGTGGGATGAAATCGAGTGGTTCAAAGCTTTCTCAATTGAAGCAATTACTAGGGAATATAACTTCGGAGTTGATGCTCTTGCAGGGTCAGGATCATTGCTCATACCACACCCAGATTTTACAAAAGATCATTATACCATTGAAGTCATTCATAGGCCTAGTGTTCCTGATAATGCCCGTTCCTGGCAAGTGTTCAGAGATGATGCTCAAATAAATGAATTTTTGCAGGGTTTGGATAAGTTTTCAAACAACTATTATGAAGGGTCGGAGTTTTACTTCCATGAGTTCTATCTAGATAAGAAATTCATTGTTTTAGAGGATGTGATTCAACTCAAAGGAAATTCTATACCCAAAGAATTGGTGGAGTTAGAGAGACTGTTTGATAGGAGAGATTGTTATTTAAATTCCCCCGACATGCCAGACACCACTCCTTCAAGTGATTACGAAAAAATTAATATTGGTGATGAGTTCAATCCCAAGATGGTTAACTTGGGGATGTGTTGTAATGAAGATGAAAGAGTTCATGTCACTAAGTTATTGAAAGAATACGGTGACGTATTTTCTTGGACCTATGGCAACTTAAAGAACTTCAAGCAGTGACAGTTTACACACCATATTCCCTTGAAGCACAGTGTGCCACTGTTCCGTCAGAAATTAAGAACATACAATCTGAAGGTGTCAGATATGATTTTTAAAGAGATTGACAAAATGCTTCAAGCAAGAATCATCTTTCAAATACATCATTCCACATGGGTGGCCAATATTTTTCTTGTGCGGAAATGAAATGGATTAATTAGAATATGTGTAGATTTTAGAAACCTCAATCAGTCAAGTCTTAAAGATAATTTTGCATTACCTATGATGGATTAGATTCTTCAGACAGTAGCTGGCTTGGAGATGTTGTCATTACTTGATGGTTTTTTGGGTTATAACCAAATCAGTGTTGCAGAGGAAGACCAGCACAAAATGGCCTTCACCACACCTTGGGGCACATTCGCCTACAAAAGAATGCCTTTTGGCTTAATTAATGCTGGAGCCACATTTCAGAGGGACATGAATTCCACTTTCGGTCATTTGTTAAACAAGACCATCACCATCTACTTGGATAACATGACAGTTTTCTCATGGAGGCGTAAGAAGCACTTAAAGGACCTGAAAGAAGTTTTGCAAAGGTGCAGGGATCATGGTGTTTCTTTGAATCTAAAGAAGTTGATCTTCTGTATTATGGAAGGTAAGTTACTAGGTCATTTGGTTTCAAAGGAAGGTATTAAAATTGATCTAGAAAGAGTCAAAGCTATTAAATAGATGTGTCTACCTGTTAATCGGAAAGGGGTTAAATCTTTCTTCGGTCAAGTTAAGTTCTTGAGGAAGTTCATACCTAATTTTGCCAAGACATCAAAACCGATGGCGGACTTATTAAGCGAGAAGAAAAATTTCAAGTGGGATGAACCAGCTGTCAAATCATTTGGCAAGATTAAGGAAGCCATAGCCAATTCTCCGACATTGATACACCCAGATTTCAAAAAATATTTTATTATCTACTGTTATGCATCAGAACACACAATGTCTGGAGTTCTATTACAAAAAAATGAGAATGGTGAAGAAGTACCTATCTCCTTCGTGAGTGTGCCACTCAAGAAGCATGAGTTACGATACTCACAAATAGAGAAATAGGTGTTTGCAGTAGTAAAGGAAGTTAAGAAATTTTGATACTATATACTGCATTCACATTCTGTGGTCTTTGTTCCGAATTCTGCCATCAAGACTATTCTTACTCAGCAAGAAGTTGCGGTAAATAATAGGGCTAGCTGGGTTGCAAAAGTGCAGGAGTTCAATTTGGAGATTAAGCCCACGAAGTTGGTGAGAGGACAGGGCCTGTGTAAGCTGATGGCTGAAAATCAAGAAGAACAGAGTTTACCCAATTGTCTGTTTGTAGCGATAAATGACTCATGGTTTTCTAACGTAGCTTTCTTTCTGACCTATGGAGAACCTCCAAAACACCTGTCAGCTAAAGAGAGAAGAAATTTGAGGTTAAAGGAAGAAAAATATGTCATAGTAGACAATGTTCTTTATAAGAGGGGATTGGATGGAATGTTTTTGTGATGTGTGGACAAAGAATAGCAACAGAAGTTATTACAATCATTTCATAATGAAGCATTAGGGGGGCAGTATTCTTCTTCTGTGACAACTTTTAAGATCCTAAGAAATTGTTAATATTCGCTCAGAATGTTTAAAGATGCATACAGATGGGTGGCAAATTCTGAGAAGTGTAAACTTTTTTCAGGAAAACCTCAGTTGGCCACTCTACCGCTAAGACCTGTGGTTATTGAAGAGCCTTTCCAACAGTGGGGGTTAGAATTTATAGGTCCCATCAACCCAACTTCTAGTGGTAGACACACACATATCTTGATAGTAATTGATTACTTTACCAAGGGGGTGGAAGTGATACCAGTCAAAGTAACCACTTCTGAGATAGTTTGCAGATTCTTAAAAGAAAATATCGTCACTAGATTTGGGTTTCCTCTGAAGATAGTCACTGATAATTCTTAGAATTTCTCCTCTTGAGAGATTCAACTCTTCTACTATGACCATGGCATAAATTTATCCCACTCTTCAGATTATTTTCTGCAAGGAAATGGTCAGGGAGAATCTACAAACAAGAACTTGATTAATATCATGAAGAAACTAGTAGCTGAGAAGGGAAAAGACTGACACAAAAGATTATACGATGCATTATGGGCAGATAGAACCTCTCCTAAGAGAGATATTGGTATGACACCATTTTAATTATCCTTTGGAGTTGAAGCACAACTGTCGCTCCCATTGGAATCAGCCTCTGCTAAGTTACAAAGGTGCGTGGAGAATGAAGTTTTCCAAAATTCACTGGAGAAAAGGAATCTGTATCTGCCAAAAATAGAAGAAGAGAGGGAAGAGTTAGTAGATCACATCACCAGTCATCAATTGAAGGTGAAGGAGATTTTTGACCGTCATGCTACACCAAGGAAATTTATGGTGGGAGAAAATATCCTTCTCTGGGATAAGCGCCGAGAGCCAAGAGGAGGACATGGCAAGTTCGAGTCTCTCTAGAAGGGTCCGTTCGAGATCTCTCAAGATCTGGGTCCAAATGCATTCAAGCTGAAATATATTGATGGAGATGAACTACCCTTGTCTTATAATGGGCAGGATCTCAAGCTTTACCAGCTGTAAGTATTTTCTTTTCCTTGCTTGTATATAAGTTTTGGCTTGTGTCAGTAGGAGTAGAAGTTTTGTTATGGTGAGTCGGCCTGCTTTTCTTAGGTTTAAATTATCTTGTCAAATTGAGTTTCTAGATTCATTCCTTGGTCCTAAATAGTCCCGGTCCCTATTCAGAGCCAAATGTTACCTTAGTTCTTTTCTCAGCCTTCGATTTTAGTCTTGGTCAGTAAAAGTAGAGGGGTTGAAGTTGAATTATGTTAAGTTGGTTCAAGTTCAAGTTCAACCCATTACCCATTTCTGTCTATCCTTCAAGATTCTGTCGGTCTCAAAGATGAACCTGAACTTGAACCTAGTCTTGAACCTTAAGTTAGTTCAATTTCAAGTTCACGTTCATAATATAATGGCTTATACACGGAGAATTTGGCAAGTTTGTCTTCCTTGCAAAAAAAAGGAAATTTATTTTTTTGCAACTCTCTAGGTATTTATTAAGTTTTGGAAGCTGTCGTACAAAGATTGTCACACTCAGCCGGATGGTTCGTGCAAGTGAGAATTGGAAATGACAGTCGGTGGCATGACACAAAGGGAGTCATTAATATACATATTTGGCTGTTAGAGATTTTCCATGGGAGTTGAAATATTTGTGCCAAAATAGCAAGCAGATTAAATAAGAGTGCCTGGACATGTTAAATCAATCATTCTTCCATTAAAAGCATTCATTATGGGCATGCTCTGAAGATTTATTAGGGATCTTATAAGGCATTTGTGAATAAATGAGAAATAATTAAGGCTTTCCTATTAATTATTTCATCTGGAGAAGGAGCAACGGAATTGGTGGTGAATAATTTATAGAAAATAGGAGCACAAGAAATTGGTGAGTTAATCTTCCCCTTTGCAATTTTTAGTTTTCAGAGGCTCTTTTTGTGTTGTAAGTATTTTCTCTTCATACTGGTGAGATGTCGTTGTTTTGTCTGAAACTTCCTAAAGAAGAGATTAGAACCCACCTGTTAGTTTCTCTTCCAAGTATAGGGGACACCTTCTTGTTGAATGTAAACTTAGGGGAGCTCTGCAATAGAGTTTGAAATGCTTCCAAGGGTTCTTTTTCTAGGAAGCTAGTAGGAAGAGGACTTTTAGAAGCCACTGCATTTCCTCCAACTCTAATTTTCCCTAAAATCGTGTTGGAGTGCACCAAAAAGTATGACACCAAGAAAAGATGTATTAAGGATGTGTCAGGAGAAATCTTGGTCAAAATCAGTCGAGAGATGTTAATGGCGGCCCTGCAAATTCTAGATAAAGGGCCGTATGAACCATGGACTTATGAGGAAGAAGATCATGTGTATGAGTTAGAAAAGAAGAAATAAAAATCCTTGATAGCCCAGGCATGGCTTGTGAAACAAGAGAAAGGAGGATCCAGGTTTCCAAAATGTCTGATAATTAAACACTTTTGAAAAGACATTGCCGATATGGTTCTTCTTCTAAATAGGGTGAAAGGGAATCCTCATGCATTTCATTGGGAAAACTAGATGTTCTACTTTATCCATAAGATTATAGAAGGATATAAGTTTATAGACTGGGCTAACCTAATAGCAGAGGAACTCCATAGAAATCTCTTAAATAAGACAAATTTGACAGCATTTTAATGTCTTCCTACCTTGTTTATGTCTTAGCATGTTGTAGGGCTTGGGAGGGATTACCTCATGAAGTATGGACATGTGATATGAAAATATATGATTACTTCACATGCTTACAAAAAGAAAAGTTCTCCAGTTTGTTCAAATTAGTAAATGACAAATTTTCAGGAAAGTTGGTCTATGAGTTGCGGGGAAAAGAAAATTGCAGGCTTTCTGAAGAAGCTAAATAGGTGATCAATATTTATGGCTATTATTTCATACAGTTTCCAAGATTTACATATCTTAGGGTTGGAGCGTTTGATGAGGAACCCCTACGGCTTCCTAGATTTTGTTTATATGATATAGTCTTAATGGAGCTATGTACACAGCTTGTTCTGGTTGAACAAAAATCTGGGACCTCAAAGAAAACTTCAGGTATTCTTTTCCCTATTGAATTAGGGTATTACAGGTGCAAAAGTCTCCAAGATGCTATGTCTATAAAGGAAGAATCGGATACCCTCTGTTTATAGACTTATACTCCCAGGGTCAATTTTAACTATAGAGGCTTTGCAGGAGCAAATCTCAACATCCCAGAAACATTCATGCACATCCCTGAATTAGAGGATTTTTGGGCCAACTGTTCTGATGAACTGGAGGTAAGGAAAAGACTGTGGTCCCGTTTCACTTTGAAGCAAATCACCACCTTCAGGATGGATATGGATATAGATGGGGTAGAGGAAGACAGTGAAATTGATGTCTTAGACTCTCAATACTCAGAGAAGGTTGAGACCCTCCCTATCCCTGAACTAGATTGGACAGTACCAGAAGAAGATGATATATATAAAAGAATGAAAAGAGTGATTGAGAGAATGAAAGCATGGTTGTTAAAGATAAGAGTTTTTGTTGCCCCTTTATAGTTAGCTATGAAAAAGGAAAAAACCAAAAAAAAGAGCACAATGAAGAAGAAAACTTCTATTTTAACTAACTTAAGTGTTGATCAATCTTGTGCAGGAAAAGTTAAACCTGGAGTTGAACCTGAACTTGAACCAATTTCTTCCCAAGTTCAAGATCAAGCTAAACCTGAAGTTTGGTTGATCAGATCAAGTCAAAGGGTAAGAGAGAGGGTTCAAAGGTAGAAAGCTACTCCCAGCATCTTCATGGAGTTAGATTCATCAGATCTAGATCCAAAGGTGATTACAATTAAAGACCACAGTGTACCTAAGATGGAAAATGTTTAGCATATTCAAGAGGAAACAAAGGACATTCTGAAAGACTCATTAGCTTTTTTGAGTAACTATGATACTCAAAAGAAATCTTTTGCTACCCCACCATGGCTGGAGACCATGGTATCCAAGAAAATAAATGTAGTTCCTTTGTCAGTACCCATTGATGATGTAGTAAGTAGGTGCCTGGGAAAATCTTCTAAAGTTAAGAAAATGAAGATGGAATCCAAAATTGATTTCGATGAAAACAGTGGTCACTGGATAGTAGAAATTGCAAAGCCTAAAGAAGACAATGTTGAAGGAGAATCTTCTGTCCAATACTTTCAGATATCCAAAGTGGATTTAGGAAGAGACACCAGAGCCCCTGATATGAGATTTTTTGAGGTGTCAAACAAGAAAATTGCCAATAGAGTCTGGAAAGATGCCAAAGATAAACAAGAAATGAAAGAGGCTATGAAGAGTATGGCCCAATACATCAATGCCATCCAACGTCCTAAAAATTTTCCTTTAAATAAAATGTCGACCTCCATTGACATGAAATCTCCTGATAATCAATGATTTCTTGACCAAATTCAAAGAAGCAAGGTGGTGAGTAAAGCATTTGATGATTGGGTTGAGCGTGTAAAATAAGAGGTTGGAAAGAAATTAAGTCATCTAGATCAGACCCATAATGAAGGAAATCACCTGGCAAAGAAAATAGAGGCCAACATTAAAGAGTGGGAGCTTGAAAAGACAACCTGGACCAAAGAAATTCATTGGATCGAAGAAGTTGAGGAGTACAGATTGTAGAAGTTTCTCACGGAGAGGTCAGTGTCAGGACTGGATGATAAAGTTCTTTATGTTATAAATAAATGCATAGAATGGAGAAATTAAGTTGTGGCTACGGGAATTTCCGAAGTAAAAGATCTCATGAAAGCGTTGGGAACTATTAAGGAGATCATTTCTAACCATATAAAATGGATTGATGAACGGTGCCAGGAAAACCATGAAGGGGCAGATAAGTCAGTTGAACAGATAATCATGGACGTGAACACCTAGTTCAATGAGCTAAGAGGATGAAGGCACCTACAAACGAGTATTTTATGAAAGTCGTGCGGATAGAATCAATGATGATCCTTCAGCAAGGTCGTTTGGTTATGCACAAAGAAAAGGTAGCCGAGATCAAAAGAGAAAAAGAAGTCTTGAAATAGAGGATTAATTTTATTGGTTTGCCACATCAACCAGTAATATCCATGTTTACAGCCACATATGAAGATTGGAATGCAGCGTTTCTTGCAGTGACCTCAACTACTTAACAACCTGGAACACCTGGCAGCTTCTCAAAGGCATTTTTGCTCCCAATCCAGTTTTTATAGCTTAATGCTTATGATAGTTAGGGGATCTAGAGATTTTACTTTTCAAGAAAGACTTTTTTTACCAAGTTAGTTGTAGCAGCCCTGCGTGGCTATTTATTGAAAACTTTTAATTTTTTAAGGGTTCGGCTCTGAGTTGGATAGAAACTATTTTCTAAAAAACTTAACTTCAAAGTTTTCAGAAAATTGGTATTACAGAATATATGAAATATCCTATGGTGTTACATATATGTTTAATCTTTTGAAATGATAAATACTACTATTTTTCTTATCTAATTTATTTTCTTATGGAGATGAGTTATGTTGGATAAAGCTCAAATGTGATATGAATGGATTTTGTGCTTAAAAGTGACAGAGTAAATTGTTATTGAAGTTTAGATTCATAAAATTTGAAGGTTGATATTGAAACATAAATAGATGATTTTCTCAAAAAACCTGCACATTCTTTTCATGTCGATGGACTTAATGTTTTCCTTAAGTGTTTTCTGGTGAAAAGCACACATAATATTACTTTTCTATGTTCAGTAAAATCATATTGAAAATCTTTTTTGAAGGTAGTTGCGCCTTATAATTTGCAGAGAGTTTACTTTGATAAACTCATTTGTTAGTATTAAGTTTTAATTCTTCTTCCTTTCTCCTTAAAAGAGTCTTAGATTAAATTTGAGAAGAGGGAAAAAACTATATACTAACACATCTTATAAGACTAAAGATAACTAGAGCTATAATTTTGTGGTACTAAGTTTTAAGGGTTGATTATTGGAATATTTTTGTAGCCACTAATTCACCCCCCCCTCTAAGTTATTACTAACAATTGGTAATAGAGCTTGTGTGCTTAGAAAATGAGTTT
>MU228464.1:517004-530894 GCA_018584345.1 Thuja plicata | reverse complement strand
TACACATTTTGTTAGAAATGATAGTGATAGTGATAATGAGGATCAAGGACTTGATGAAATTGAAGCACTTATGGCTAGAAGATTGCAGAGGGGCAAAGGCAGATACAAATGTAAATTACCACTTTTTATTGTAGTTGGAAAGAGGTTGGACACTTTGTTGGAAGATGTCTAAATCAACAAAAAGCTGATAGAGGAAATGATAGACCTTATGAGAAGAAGCTTGACAAAGGTGAAAATAGAGAATACTAGAGCAACCGATAATCTAATAAGAGAGATAACCGAGACTACAAGGACAAAGGGAAAAAATCTTGTTACATAGCTAAGAGAAGAGCTGACGAAACTGACACCAAATTAGAAGAAGACATCGAGATGGTATTTGTAGCCATGAAGGATGATTCAGATGAAGATGAATAAAAGGTATGTAGAAATTGCACTCATATATAAAGTTAGTAAAAATGATGTCTGGATCATAGATAGTGGCTGCACTCACCATATGACCGGTGATAAACAATAGTTTGAGAATTTTTAATACTATAATGGGGTTTCAGTAAGAATGGGTAATGATACACCTTGTCCAGTTGAAGGTAAAGGAACCATAATGTTAAATAACCTGATAAAATGTGAAAATGCTTACTGGGTTGAAGGACTAAATTACAATTTGTTAAGTGTTTCTTAGTTGAACAATTCAGGTCACAAAGTAGCATTTAAGAATAAGAAGGTAAAGATCTTCAATGAATCAGGAAGGTTGATTGGTACCGGTGAGTAGATAAAAGGTAATCTTTTCTATCTTGATGACACTAACACCACTTGTTTGATGGCTAGAAATGAAGACTTATGGTTGTGTCACAAAATATTGTGCATGTGAACTTTGAAAACATGATAAAGATAAGCAACAAAAGGAATGTCAAAGGCTTACCAACGATGACTAAGCCCGAGCATATCATGTGAAAGAATTGTCAAAATGGTAAGATGACAAAGTCTAGTTTCAAGAGAAAAATCGATACATCTACTGCAATTCTAGAATTAGTCTATACAGATCTATGTGGACCAATGCAGACAAAGAGCTACTATGGAGATAGGTATTTTATTCTCTTTGTTGATGATTTCTCTAGAATGATGAAATTCATGTTTTTAAAAGATAAATCAGAAGCATTTAAGATGTTTAAATGGTACAAAGCAATGGTAGAAAAACAAAGTGAAAATAATTTGAAATGCTTAAGGTCAGAGAGAGGAGGGGAATTTACTTCAGAAGAATTCACTAACTATTGCAATAAGCATGAAATTAAAAGATAGGTTTCTGCACCAAGGACACCATAGCAAAATGGAATTGCTGAGAGGAGAAACATATCAATTATTGACTATGGAAGAACATTGATGATTGAGAAAAGCATCACTCAAACATTCTAGAGGGAAGCTATCAGTACTTCTGTCTACACACTATACAAAGTACAATTGAAGAAGGACACAAAGAAGACACCATATGAGCTTTGGTATGGTCATACACCCAATGTAAGTTACTTCCAAATCTTTGGTAGTCAATTTTATATATTGAAGGATGATAGAAATGGAAAACTTGACTGCAAAAGTGAAGAAGGTATCTTCCTAGGGTATTCAACCAAAAGCAAGGCTTATAAATGTCTTAAAAAGTCATCTAACAAAATCATTGAAAGTGCAAATGTGAAAATAGATGAATTTGTAGAAAAGAATGATAAGGAAAGAGAAAGGAACTAGAGGACTACAACAGGTTTTTTTATACATAACCTGACACTCTACTCGAGCAACAGTGTGTCTCTCCCAAGCATCAAAACATTGCACCTGAGCATCAGGCTACAATTATTGACGATCGGGATAATACTCAAGATGATGTTCTGAACAATGGAGATGAAAATGAAGGTGAAGAGGACAATTAGAATGATGAACACAGAGCTGAACTGAAACTTTCCAAGTATGTCAAAAGAAATCATCCACAAAATCAAATCATAGGAGATAAGAAGGCTAGAACAAGAACAAGAAGCAAGTCACTTAATACCAGATATTTACTTTATGATTTTGAGCCTAAATCTATTTACAATGCACTTGAGAATGAAGAATGGGTCAGTGCTATGAATGAAGAGATAGAACAGATTGAGAAGAAGAATACATGGACACTAGTACCGAGACTAGATGACAAGAATGTCATCGCTACCAAATGGATATTCATAAATAAGCTGAATGAGAATGGAGAAGTCACTAGAAACAAAAAAAGATTAGTATGTAAGGGATATGCACAAGAAGAAGGTATTGATTATGGTGAAACCTTTGCACCCATTTCTACACTAGAAGGAGTTAGAATATTACTTTCTTACGTTGCATTTAAAGGATTCAAGGTATACCAAATGGATGTCAAATCTGCATTTCTAAATGGAATACTAGAAGAAGACGTATACATTCAACAACTAGAAGGGTTTGTTAATCCAGACAAGAGAAACATGGTATGTAGACTACACAAAGCCTTGTATGGATTGAAACAAGCATCGAGAGCCTGGTATGAAAGACTTCACTCATATCTCATTAGCATAAAATTTTTTAGAACAAGTGAAAATATTAATCTCTACTTAAAAGAAGATATCGATGGTAACATTCTGATTGCTGAAATTTTTGTTGATGATATCATTTTTGGAGGGAATGAATTGTTATGCAAATCCTTTGCTAATTAAATGAGAAAGGAATTTGAAATGTCTATATTTGGAGAGATCAAATTCTTTCTTGGTCTACAGATTCTTCAACAAGATGCAGGCATTTACATCACTCAGTCCAAATACATCAAGGAAGTGCTGAAGATATTCAAGATGGAAGATTCCAAACTAGTTGGAACACCTATGGCTACTGGATGAAAGCTGAAAAAGGAGGAAAAGACAAATGAGGTAAATTAGACCTTATATAGATCAATGATTAGCAAATTGATGTATGTTGTTCACACCATACTAGATATAGCACATGCAGTAGGGATAGTTGCAATATTCTCTGTCAATCCAAAAGAATCACATATGACTGCTATCAAAAGAATTTTGAGATATTTGAAGAACACTGAAGACTATGGCTTATGGTACAAAAGAGAAGGAAAATTTGAGCTACAAGTCTATACAAATGCTGATTGGGCTAGAAATATTGATGACCGAAAGAGCACAACTAGAGGAGCATTCTTCATGGGTGATAGTCTTGTCACATGAATAAGTAAGAAGCAAGGATGCATCTATTAGTCTACTGTAGAAGCAGAATATGTGACTGCTTCTGTAAATTTCTCTAACATTGCATGGATCAAACAATTACTAAAAGGTATGCATATGAAGATCCTTGAACTAGTAATTATCTATTGTGATAATACTAGTGCAATAAACATTTCCAAGAATCTAGTCATGCATGCTAAGACTAAGCATATTGCTATCAAGTATCACTATCTGAGAGAAAAAGTGCAAGCAAAAGAAGTGACACTAGAATATGTTAAATCAAAGGAAAAATTAGCTAACATATTCACCAAGCCATTACCGAAGGATACATTTGAGTATCTGAGATAGAGACTAGAGGTTCAAACCTTGTCTATCAGTCAGTAATCTAACTAAGAAGTTGCATCATCCTAAACCACATCTGAAGATCAATCATGTTGGTGCAAACACTAAAATGGACAGCAACAGATAAATCTATACACATCAATGTACAAATCTACACCAAAAATCACGACATTGTATTGCTGATAGATAGAGAAATTCAAGGAGTATATTATCCAAAAGGATGGAAGATGATATAGATAATAAAATAAGGAAAAATATTTATGTTTGGCATTGTTCTCAAAGGGAGAGAAATATATCATTATCATACAAAAAGGAGAATTACCATTAGGGAGAGAAATATCTCACTATGATACAAAAGGGAGAATTATCATCAAGGAGAGAAACGATAAAAGGAGAGATTATATCATTATCCATGAAGAGAAGTTCCTGAGAATCGGAAAGGTAAAGTTAATCAATATTCTAAGGTAGATAAATTGATTACATATGAAATATCCATCAAATGGGGAGAAGTATCAAAGGGATAGAGCTTAGACAAAGAGAAAGAATGTTGTCAAAGGAAAAATAGATTATCAAGAAGATGAAAAATTAAGGCAGAGCACATATCAGAACAAAGATATCAGATGATACATCTATCTAGTGAAGGGATTAAAGATTGAAGATGACCAAAATGGTTGTCTCAAAGGTTTGGACAAAGGGAAAAATTTGAGTGATTGAGATTGAAAATTCAAAATGAGTTACTGAGATTGTAAATTAGGAGTAATCCATGTGCTTTGTGTTGTCAATTCTCATTGGTTGCTCAAATTCATGTTGAAAGATATTAGGATTTATTAAATTCAATCAATTAATTAAATTAGCCATGTAGGGGAATAGGTTCAATTTGATTTTTGATTTAAAATTATACAATTAATTGATTAAAATCAATTATATAGTTTGATTAATCCCTTTAGGCTTATATTTGATCATTTGATATTATTTATTTAATCCTTTGATTTAACTTGATTTTTTCCAATTTGATTGATAAATGTCCATTTGATTTTGATTTGATCCATTTTGGTGAAATTTAGAGCATTTGACTGAGATTTGTAGATTTGCTTGATTAGAGGACACCTGCCTAGTTTTACAATAAGGAGATAAGAGATTACACCCTTTTAGTCAATTTCAAGAATAATACAGATTAGAATGCACAAGGATCAACAAAACAAAAAAGGATCTCAAAAATTAAATACCAAATGAAGAAATTCATCAATGAGCTAACTAATCCTATGTATGTTAACCATGCAAATGACCAATCATAATATGCCCAAGTTAATTTCCAAATAGAAGATCAATTCATTATATGTCATGAAGGAAAAGAATGAAGGCCATTGATAGTAACGAAATCAAGAGCCTCAACAAAACAAATGGGATTTTGATAGAAGGATATAAAATGTATGAAGAAGATAATATTTTGGAGATTCATTTGATGAGACATACAAATGACCTCAAAGAATGTGATAAAACATATAGTGAACAATTGAAACTACTTTCCCAACAATAAAGGATAGACTCTCAAGAGCTAAACAATGTTAGCATTTTTGGTGATAAAATAGAAAGGAGAATACATATTTATCTTTCAAAGAACATTTAATAACTGATCATAGAGTGTGAACCTCCTAAAATATTATAAAGTTATCTTCCAATTATACTCTATTTAAGGATTTTATCACATAGATGATATATCTTGACTTATTTTTTTTATAAAATTAAGCATGGGCTTAACTCTCTGGATAATATATAGGAAAAATAGAGAGATAATGAAATTTGAGAGTTACGTTCAAATAAGGGCATAAATGAGGACCTAAATTAGATAAATATGAAACCCAAAAAATGAGTTTGAAGATATCTAATGAGAATGCCCAAAAGCTATTCAAATGCATGGGTAGAGTATCATGGGACTTTGAAAAGTCAATTTATAGAGTAGAATGGGTTTGTAGACCATATTTGGATTAATTGAACCACTATTTGGTGATTTTTTCAAGAAAATAAATACCAAAAAGGAATATAGTTGTTGATGTTTCGATTTTAAAAAAAAAAAAGATTTTTCTTTCTTTCATATTTTTTTGTTAACTGTAAAAGATTTCTTGTAGTCATAAAGTGAATCTCTTGATCTTTTTTTAACTTAAATTCATCACTAAAGACTGATTGATAAGATTTTTGAACTTAAGTCTAAAAGAAAGATAAATTTTGAAATGACAATTTGCATACTAGTCAAACTGGTATTTCATGTCTTTTAATGAAAAGCTTTTTCTTTTGTGAGCTATAAAATATAAAAAAAAACTAGGATCATTCTAAGGATATGGAAGCTAAAGAATTAGGCTAGAGGTCCATCATAGTAGTTCTATCTTTCAAGAATTTTAGTTTTGTCTTGAGAATTCTAGCGTAGCCTAGAGTGTATTCTATGAAATGTTGAATCGAGAGTTCTAGTGAATTTTTTCTAGATGTTATAATTCATATTTTGAAAAGAAATTAATATAAAGCATCGTTTATGCAATCCCAATACTTTCTCGTACATGTAATGTTGTATTTTCCTTGTTTCTTTTGCTTAGTTGATTTTTAAAGAGATAAATGTATTTGTATGAAGTTGTTGAATTTATTTCTAACTTTTGTACATGTAATATGATAACTTAGAATGAATGAAATACATTATTTACACTCTTTAGAATCCTTTTAATCTCACACTTTTAATGTCGTATTTTATGTATTATTAGAAATCTAATCATTAGTGGTTTAATACATTTCTTTGATAAAGGTTGAATGAAAGTAGTAATTTAAATGCTCATCGTTCCTTTCTTGTATGTCTTGATCCATCTTTTAATATTTTTCAAACATGATTAGAATATGATCTAAATATATGATCAATTGAGCTTGAGTAAATTCACCAACATGCATCTTGAACAAACACACAACATTGACCTCTTTGTTATATGGCACAATTGTGATTCAACTCCCAAGGCCTTGGAAGATAACATTTAAAATATTCCTCATCACTTTCACATGATAGGAAAGGTGAATTCTACTATGCAAATGTTGCATACATCAATTTAACCATCAATAGTAGTATTATTTATTGTTTTAAATCAATTTCAAAATTTATATCATCTTAAAAAATTCTTCATCGGAATGGGCCTAGAATAATAAATTAACTTCAATTTTAAGGTTGAATATTTAAGATATAATTAAATGAAATGAATAGAATTTCAAATTTTAGCAAGGTTTGTTGTATTGATGACACTTAATCTGTAATAGGTTATTAGTTAATGTAGGTTGAAATACTATTTTATGTAATGAAAAATAAAATTGTAATGCCATCAACAATAATGGATACAATATATGGTAGCATGTGCAATAATGTATGAAACAATACAATTGACATGAGCATTTGATAATTATTATTTTTTACACCTTTAAATAATATTTTAATAATATTATATTGTGAAAATAAGAATACAATTTAGCAAAAATAGTTTTCTTTATCAAATGCCAACAAGTAAAAATATCATCACAACATATAATTGTTTTAGAAAGATGCATTTAAGCACGTTAATGACAATATTGACAATTAAATTGTTATTTGTAGTTTTTAGTATAATTATTTATGTTCGAATTATTTAATTTGAGTCGACCTCATTGATCTATAGGTCACGAACAATGGTTCACACTAACCTATTTCTTATGAACATAAATGACCCACTTAACACTCATTCCATCTAGATAATATCATGATAATCAACTATAACGACTCATTATGGACTCTGAGCTCATCCATCGGACTAAAATGCATTTAACCACAAAATTTAGCGGCAATATTAAATTTAGAATTAGATATATACAAAATGTATGATTGAGAGTCGTGGAAATGAAGGACGTACCAACAAAGTCCATTGCATGTGAGAATAATTAAAATGGGAAGGTGGTGAAAGCTCCATGCCGGGAAGGAACTGTACATTGTGCATCAATTCATTTAAGTGTTCAACTACTCATCATTTACATCTGAAGCAGGTAAATTCGTTGGGTGGACCACTGTGTTTGAATGGGATGTATATTTACTGTTTATATGTACGTAAATTTAAAGAAAAATGCTACCTGAGCGTGAGTTTGATTAAAGCTCCGCTCTCATTTTTCTTGAGCGTCTTTCTCTTTTTTTCCTGAGCAGTTGATAATGATTGGAAATGGATGAATACAGATTAAAACATTGGCTGACTGAGATGACGTTGAACGTATGTAATAGTTAGGCAGGTTGTCATAATTGTGAAGAATATTTGTCATATTTTCATTTATTAATAGAATATATATCGAAAATATTAATGAATATGTCTTACATATGTACTATTATTCATCATTTCATACCTGAAATACATTCAATAGTGGTCAAAATCTAGCTGTCCATGCTATAAAAGTCTCTAGATTTATTACACATAAAAGATTATGTAGTGTATAATTCTATTATCAAAATACAATATCACTTTCACATCATATTGATTAGTTTAAATTTGTACAATCTATTAATTTTTGTGTACAATTTATTATATTCACAAGTTGTATCTTTTAACATCATTTTGTTAATATATTATAGTAAAGGAAAGGCCCAATATTTTGAATTGTACTCAATCATGGCTGCAGATTCTAGGGAGGACTCTACCTCCACTTAGCCTGACCCACTCCCGATGTAGAAAAGAACCTGACCCCCATATCACTGCCGCGACACATGGAGATATGAGGGATGTCTCGAATGCGTCCAAAGATCTGTCAGGGAATTCAATTATTAATATCAACGGTAATAAAGTTGAGGAAAGTTCGTCCAAGGCTAACTGGTAAGGCGCCCTGGTGGGGACGAGCAACAATGCTCTGGAATTCATTCTCCTAGACATTGTTCAATCTGAGGAAGTAACAAAAATTTGTCTTCCTGACTTGGTTATCGACAAGATTGTCTCCTCAATGCATCTTGCTTTGGTGTGGAGATTTTTTTCTTTCAGACCTACAATCGACATGGTCCGTAGATGCGCTAATGGGTACTGGAAACTGAAAGGTAGTGTCAGCATTTTGGCTATGCCTAGAGGTTTGTTTCTTTTCAAATTCAGGGCTACAGAAGATCTTATTTATGTTCTTTCTGGGTCGTGGGCTTATGGTAACCATTTTTTAGCCTTGGCCAAATGGAAACTGAGTTTTGACCCGACTGCTAAACTCAACATAATGGCCCTTGTTTGGGTTCATATGTTAGGCCTCCCGTTGGAATTCTAGGATGAGAAAGTCTTCCATTGGGTTGGCAACTCTTTTGGACACCATGTCACTGCGAATGCGGTCACTCTGGCTAAGTCGAGGTTAGTCTTCACTTGCTTGTGTGTTAATGTGGCTATAAACAAGTCTCTTCCCAATTTTGTTACTTTGAAATCTAAATGGGTAAAATGGACTCGGGCCTTAGTTTATGAAAATACTACCTTGTACTGTCAAAAATGTGCCAAACATGGTCATGTTATAGAAGACTCTAAATCCCTAATGCTGAAGGATTCCATACTGAAAGGGAAATATACCTCCCCTTCGGCTGAGAATGGGGGATTTCAAAAGGTCCCTGAATCCAACAAGCTAGACGAGAACCCCAACTTTGATGAGTAGGATGATTATTCTTTTACTAATGGTCTATGTGAGATGATAAAATCCTCTGGTTCTGGGGTTAAGCAGAATATGAGCAGGGAAGACCGGGTGTGGTCCCCAAGTTTCCTAGAAGAAGGTGAAATTGTTGGGATAATGGAGAGATGTGTACTGAGAGGGGAGGGGTGAATCAGTACCCTTAAATTTTTTTAACCAATTATTTGTAACCATTGTTCTGTATTAACCAACTGAGTAGATTGCACACACCAAACATACAGTATCACTGCTGAAATGTAAATGCAGGTAAAGTAAACAATACATATACATAAAATTAAGTACTCATGACACTAGTATTTTGGTATCCTAGAAAACCCTTGTTAGAAGGTGAAAACTGCGGTGGGGATGAGACCCACAAAACTTCACTACTACATAAATAAAGTTAGTCTGTTAAAGCTTTACAAAGAGTGATCGCTTCTAATGATCTTACCCTACTAGGAGTAACAATGAGATCAATTATCTCTACCTCATGTGAGGATTTTGCAACACAACATATGTGTGCACTCAATTAAGAGATTTACAATAAGACGGTTAAGTCTACTCTGTTAAGAGATTTACGGATCTATTACAATTGTTAGAGAATAACAGAAATTTTATCTGAAACATATACAATCTCAATATTGCTGATACAGATCCATTAAGTTCATACAAAAATATATCACCTCAATATGAATGATAATACCTTCTGCTCTGTTCTTCTCAGTAGCCTTGCCTTAGTTCTGAAAACTGATTTCTACAATGTAGTCTCTGTCCTTAAAATCCTTCTCTGATCTCTGATGTCTGTAGTATGGTGGCTAATTGATCATTTATTGATCAACATACATTATAAAATTTCTCATCTATCCATTTATATATCAAATGATATGACCTAATTAGGACTTAATAATTACATCCTTACCCTAAGATCAACGGTGTACAAAATTTACCTTGATCATCTACACATAGGAGACATAAACAATTAATGTTGTAAATCTGCAATTAATGTCCTCCTCGATCGTGTAAACCGTTATCTAGGTCAGCTAAAAAGTTGTTACATAGAATGATGTGCCATAACAAACTTTTAGGTGGTCTGTGTTCCACTCGGTTATTGTTGTCTCTCAGTGCTGGGTGTTGTCTATGTATCTCGGTTATATTGGTGTTCGGTTATGCTATGTAGCTCAGTGTTGTCTACTTCTCGGTATAGTTTGTCTACTCGGTAATCACTGTGCTTGGTTAACTTTGGGCGTGACTAGTGCTCTTCGTTAACTCTATAGTTTGGTGATTATATCGACTATCTTGTTTGTGACTCTGTTATCGACTGTTCATTATGTCTGCTTGATAACTAATGACAAATTCAATGTGCAATTGGAGTAACATTCTCCTGCTTTGGCATTAGTATCAAAAACTTATTACTATACATAATACTATACAGAGTGATTGCCCCTTTATACATGTTCTCCCCCTTTTTATATACTTGGTATATGTAAATGAACTCAATCTGATTATAGTATCCCCTTTACTATACATATATACATATGTTTCCCCCTTTTTTGAAAATAATGACAAAAGGAGTATAACTTATAGTTTGTCAAAAATATTAGGATGGGCATTCTTGAGTATTTCCAGTAAATTCTCTCATTCCTCCTTTAAATTCTCGAGGGTGAGTAGCTCTAAATTTAGCTAAGCATGCATATCATATATGCTTTCTGAACTAGTGACAGTTCCGGTGTGGCAATGAGATTCTTTACCAATGTCACATGTTTTTGCATCATGACAAAATACGGTAGTAACATCGCCTAAAGCTCGGTTAATTGTTCTTTGATTGTCTCTTCTTCTTTCTTCAAGCCTTGTCTCAACCGCTGGTTGTGAAGTACTTTGTTGTAATGCATGTTGCTCGGTTGATAGACTTTGTGCACTATCATTAAGATCTTGATCTATTTGGTTTAGCTTTTCACTAATCTCAGTAGTGAAGTGATCTAGTGTGCATAACTATTGTAGAATTGTAATGGCTTCAGATATAACAATTTCTAAACCACTTAAAAATTTAGATAGAGTTACCTTATGTTCTGCCACTGCCTAGCTGATTTTCTCGGTAACTTTATATTGGATCTTCTTTTCTTCTCTTTCTTCTAATTTCTTCTCGTCATTAGTGTCAGGATTTTCAATCACCTCGGTGAGAATTTAAAGTTGTTCAAGTATGGGGGCTCGTTCATCAATGTTTATATCTCATACAACTTGCATTAAAATCTCTTTTGCTTTTTCTAGCACTTGTGCACTCTTTGCTTCTTGTCTTAGCTTATCCTGTGCTACTTTCCTAGTGAAAATTTCACCATATTTATTTAATGTTTCTAGATCAAGTGTCCTTGGATCCCATTGAGGAATATCTATGATTTCATCTAAAGTAACAGAGTCCTTGGTTCCTTTCTTCTTCTTCTTCTTCTTCTTCTTCTTCTTCTTCTTCTTCTTCTTCTTCTTCTTCTTTCCTGGAACACTCAATGAAAGAGATAGAGCTAATGTGAATTGAGCCTTTTTCTCAATTTCTGGCTTTGCTTACTCAGTACTTAGTGTGATAACTTGGTGATGTGCCTCAGTAGGTGACCTTATGTCTGTAGTAGATGTATCTATTTTCTTGTTAGGAGTCTTTATGTTACATACACCTTTCTCTTCTGAAGCGTCAGTGGTATCTTTAGGTGCATCACCTTGTGTTGTTCCACCACTATGCTCGGTCTCTTTACCATGATCTTCACCCTTGTCTTCATTTGTATATGTGACCTTCTTGGGTGTCTTTTGTCATGCTTCAGTATCAATTTTAATTGCTTTGACTAAAGCAGGTAACTAGCTAGGTACATCTGTTCAGGCAACCTCTGATGTTTCTTGCTTATCAATAGTCTCAGTTTCTCTGATTGACTCATATTCCTTGGCCTTATAATCTAGATTACCTTTAGTTACATCAGTTATTGTGATCTTTGGGTGAAATAAATTAGTCAAGAGTTTAGGAATACCGTCTAATACATCATCAATTGTTAAGGGTTCTGTAGTTGATCCAGTATATGTAGCCTCATTTACTTCCTCAGTATCCTAGATGTCCTCGGGTGGATTCAGCAATTCATTCCAAATTTTGGTGCTCTCAATATCCACTTCTTTCATATTTTCTTGCAAAATATTCAGTGTTCTTGCCTTCTTTGGAAATTGCTTGGCATACTTTCTCATTATATCATGTATTTCCTCAATTGTGCACTGAACTTTAATAAGTGTGAGAGTTTCTTCTCTCATCTATTTTTCAGTTTGGAGTGCATATGACCATCTTGATGATATTTTATCATATCATTATGATGGAATAGAAGTAGTAAACTACACTAGAACTTGTTTGAATTTGATCATCATACCTATGATTGCTTCTTCGAGTTTATCCTTTTTCTCGGTAGTCAGATCAGAATATGCTTGTATCTTTGGATGTCCCAACTGTCTGGTTGTCTTGATTGCCTCTACAATCTCATCAATAGTCTGTGATGTCTTGTTCTATACAACCTTAAATTGATCTAGATTGTCGTCAGAATCATCCTTGTCATCTTTTCTTTGTACATATCTCCTCTTTTGTCTTGGTGCAGTAGTACTCTTCTGCTTCCTTGTTTGGTATGTAAACTTCGGTGAGGGTCTTGTTATTTTTTCTACACCCTTATTCAAAGGTGGTGAATCCTTAGTTGTTAAAGTATTGTTCGTTCATGTTTAATAAAATGATGAGACAATCGTAATATATATATATATATAATAATAATTGAATATATATATTAAATTAAAGATATAATATATATTAACATGTTCATGAATGAAAACCATATATATATAATATAAATTAAATAATGAAATGACATAGTATTGAATCGATCGACTTAATAGTCAATTACATTATCGACATGCATTAGTATAGTGACTGTTATATATTAACAGTCACGATAATATCGTGACTGCCGATACTAATTAAGACAGTCGGTTATAATATGCACTTGGTTATGCAGTTTAATATGTAGTTTAATTCGTGCATAAAATGATAATTATAATATGTTAGTATGAAAAATCATGACTCATCAATATGATGAGTCATGTATATTCATACTCACATCTTTTGGATTCAATATATATAGTCATTGGTTTTGTAGAATCAATCAATCAATAAGGCAATTGTATTCTACTACAACAATTAAGTTTTATCTTCAGATCATATTCCTTAACATGGTATCAGAGCAACAAGGTTAATCAAAGAACATAAAAATATAAACTCTAGAGAATCTATAATTAAGTATATTTTTCAAACCTCGTAATTCTTGAGCATAATTTTTAGAGATGGCTCAATGCATGAGAACGAAAGATAGATTAGAAGGTCCTTCAAATTTTATATCTTGGAGGACCCGACTTACCTCTCTTCTTATGGAACTCGAATTAGAGGAGTACATAGAGAAAGATATTAAAATTCCCGAAAATGAGACAGAGAAGACCACATGGAAGAGAAGGAATAATAAAGCAAGAAAATTGATAATTGACTCAGTAAAAGACTCCATTCTTCCTAGCATATCAAGAATTACCAATGCTTTTGAAATGTTTAAAATCATTCAAGACACCTTTGAGATCAATAATGCTAGTAGAATTCTAACTCTGAAAAGTCAACTTCTAAATATGAGAATGA
>MU228464.1:490105-516012 GCA_018584345.1 Thuja plicata | reverse complement strand
GTGTGTGGTCCTATGTCTACCCCTTCTTTTTCTGGTGCCCTATATTATTTAATCTTTGTGGATGACTATTCAAGGAAAACATGGATATACTTCTTAAAACTTAAAGAGTCAAGTGAGGTTCTAGCCAGATTTCAAGAACTCAAAGCACTAGTGGAAAATCAAACCAGTAAGAAAATTAAAATTCTTAGATCAGACAATGGTGGGGAATTCACCTCTGACAACTTAAAAAACTATTGTAAATCTGTTGGGATTAAGAGGGAGTATACTATACCTTATAATCCTCAACAGAATGGAGTAGCAGAAAGAAAGATTAGAACCATCATTGAAGCAGCAAAGGCTATGATGCATGATCAAAATATTCACATATCATATTGGGCAGAAGCCGCTAACACTGCTTTTTACATCCAAAACATATGTCCACATGCTATACTAGAAAACACCACACCAGAAGAAGTATTTACAGGAATTAAACCTGACTTAAGTCACTTAAGGGTATTTGGCTGTCCTGTGTCTATACATATACCAAAAGAGAAAAGGACTAAATTAGAACCTTCTGGCAAGAAAGGTATCTTCCTATGCTACAATGAGGACTCTAAAGGATACTGAATTTATATACCTGGTCAGAAAATAGTAGAAGTAAGAAGAGATGTCAAATTTGAAGAAAAATTCTTATCTACAGATAATGAGGACAACATCTCTATAGATTTTGATAGAGATCTCTCACTTGAGAAAGAGACGGAGAATAACAATTCAAACATGAATTCAACACAGATAAATAATGAAGAAGAAATGCCAGAAGAGAACAGTGTGGAACCAACACAAATTTTCAGAGAGAACAAGAGAACTAGAACACAAAAATGTTACACTACACTTCTATCTGAATTCTCAGAATCTGAACCTGTTAATGTTGAGAAAGATTTATCAAATCAAGCCTGGAGGGAAGCAATGGTTGAAGAATATTAGTCCATTTTAAAAAATGATGTATGGGATATTGTTCCTAGACCTAAACATAAGTCAGTTGTATCATCAAAATGGCTATTCAAAATCAAATATGCACCAGATGGCAGTATTGATAAACACAAAGCTTGGTTTGTTGCAAGAGGCTTTTCACAGAAGGCAGGTATTGACTATGAAGAAACTTTTGCTCCAGTAGCACGATACACATCTGTTAGAACCATACTTGCTATTGTAGCCTCTAAAGGATGGAAAGTTCATCAGATGGATGTTAAGACTGCATTTTTAAATTGTAAAATTGAGGAAGAAGTTTTCATTGAACAACCAGAAGGATTCCTCACACATGACAAAGGAAAATATGTATGCAAACTAAAGAAAGCATTATATAGACTTAAGCAGGCTCCCAGAGCATGGTCTAAAAGGATAGATCAATACTTGAACAAATTAGGGTACTCCAAGAATACTACTAACCCTAATATATATTTCAAAATAGAAAAAGGTGACATGATAATTCTATTTCTCTATGTCGATGACCTACTCATTACAGGAGAAGATCATCTTATTGATAAATGTAAAAAGGACCTAGTAGCTGAATTCGACATGAAGGATATGGGCTTGCTTCACTACTTCTTAGGTCTTGAAATTATTCAAAAGAAAGATCACATTCTCCTAAGTCAAAAGAAATACATTTCTGACATTCTGAATAGATTTGGTATGATATATTGTAAACCATTAGCTACTCCCATGGAGACAAACCTTCACAAGTTAAAAGATGAAGCAGAAAGTTCAGAACCCGCAGACCCTACACTATACAGACAAATAGTTGGATCTCTCATGTATCTAGTAAACACACGTCCTGATATTTGCTATGCCACAAATGTAATAAGTCACTTCATGTGTGAACCTAAGTAGATACATCTAATGGAAACCAAACACATCTTGAGATATCTAAAAGGGACAAGTGAACTTGGGCTAAAATATGATAAAAATGAAATTCAACTTCAAGGTTATTCAAACTCAGATTGGGAAAGAAGTTCCATAGATCATAAGAGTACCACAGGAGTTTGTTTCAGTTTGGTTTCTGCAGTAATTTCTTGGTTTAGTCAAAAATAATCTATAGTTGCTCAGAGTTCAACAGAGGCAGAATATATGGCTGCATCCATGGGAGCTCGAGAAGCAGTATGGTTAAGAAAATTGCTTTTTGACCTATTTGGTACACCTTTAGTACCCACTATCATTCATTGTGATATTCAGAGTTGTATCAAGCTCTTTGTAAATCCTGTTTTTCACAATCGGTCAAAACATATAGAGATCCCATATCACTATGTGAGAGATATGGTGGACAGGAAGATCATTAAACTGATCTACATTAGTACTGAAGAACAAAATGCAGATATCTTTACTAAACCTCTTGCAAAAGTAAAGATAGACTTCTTCAGAAAGAAAATTGGTTTGATCAAAATATGAATGTAAATATTAATGTACATTTTTTAATAAAATATTGAAATATTTCAAATTATGAAGATGACGATCTTCTGTGTATGTGTAGGTTACTATGTCAAGGTGACGATCTTGACAATAGTAACCAGGCTTCAAGATTGAATCCCGTAAGGGTTTGTCCCAGATAGGACCGGACATCTTAACGCCTAAATTATCACTGTGTAATAACTCATCATGATTGACACCTTCATGTGTCCTGGATTGGGCCAGATAACATGATATATGAAAATTCTACAAATCTATTAAACTCTCTCTCAAGAGGGAGTGTTAAAGTATTTTTCGTTCGTGTTTAATAAAATGATGAGACAATCGTAATATATATATATATATATAATATAATAATTGAATATATATATTAAATTAAAGATATAATATATATTAACATGTTCATGAATGAAAACCATATATATATATAATATCATATAATATAAATTAAATAATGAAATGACATAGTATTGAATCGATCGACTTAATAGTCGATTACATTATCGACATGCATTAGTATAGTGACAGTTATATATTAATAGTCACGATAATATCATGACTGCCGATACTAATTAAAATAGTCAGTTATAATATTTCTTGGTTATGTAGTTTAATATGTGGCTTGATATGTGCATAAAATGATAATTATAATATGTTAGTATGAACAGTCATGACTCATCAATATGATGAGTCATGTCTATTCATACTCACATCTTTTGGATTCAATATATATAGTCATTGGTTTTTTAGAATCAATCAATCAATAAGGCAATTGTATTCTACTACAATAATTAAGTTTTATCTTCAGATCATATTCCTTAACATTAGTCACCAATTGTGAGCTGGTCTTTGATGGAGATTCGATCTTTATGTTTTTTTCTCCCTTTGGCCTTAGGTGCCTTAACCGGTCCATCATCTGACTTTCTGGCATCAATATCATGTTCTGGTTCATCCTCTTGATTGATTAAGGTTTGTACCTCAGTTTCATCTTCAAATTTATCCAATTCTTCATCTGTTATTGCAAGTTTTCTCTTCATAGTTTTGACAATTTTGGTCTTTTTCCTACCCATCTGTTGCACTTGCAAAGTAATTTTTATTCGGGTCTTTGCTTCATCATAGGTGTCAAATCTCATGGCAGATTTATCAACAGGATCATTTAAAAGTTTCTCAATAGCCTCTGAAGAAACATCAATATCTAATTCAGAGTCCATCAGAGGTAGCCATGTTGTCCTCGGATCTGTTTCTTTGATTAAAGTTGTATCTATGTCTACTACAAAATAGATATCATCTTTGTATTGTTCAACTAATTGCATAGGAATTCTAGATCTCTTTTCCATCCTAGCTTTGAACTTAGCAAAATATTCATTCATAACAGGTTCAAAGTTCTTCCCTAGACTTGTAATCATCTCGTCAATTTGTACTGTCACTGGTCTCTCTGATTTCCACTTTACTTTACCAGTTGAGGGAAATAAATTATGAAAGTAGAAGAATATGCAAAGTATTAGTGAACCAAAATTATATGTATTTGACTTTTTTGATCTAAAGGTTCTCATATTTTCTTCTAGTTTCCTTTGCAATAGCTCAAAAAGATCAAGTTGTAGACCTTTCTTAACAATTTTGCAGACTATGTCAATAGCTCTGCATGGTACATTATTTGGTGTGCTAGAATGGAATATCTTATACACAATGGCATAAGTATCAAACCTCAGTTCAGGATCACTAATGCAGTTAATCTTCAAACCTCTACCGTCCCACTCGGCTACTGTTAGCTTTTCTAACCTGGTTCTCGGTAGGTTCCTTAGGGCTTTGGTTTCGTTAGATATAGGATATCTTGTTACTGTGTGAATTACATCTTTGTTTATCTTCTTGGGCTCATCCAACTAGAGCTTTCCATCATGTACTATGCTTAGAACAATGTCGATCCATTCATTATGAAAGACATTCGGGAAATTTAGGGCATTGGTTAACCCTTTAACCTCTAGTTGTTTGTGATCTTCCTGCAACTTTGCATCTGTTCATAATGATTGGTATGTGGCCATAGCTCAAAGTCTTTGATTTCACCTATTTTGTAATGTATGTAGGCACATACGTCTTGCACTAGAAAAACCCTAGGTGGGATAGATGAAAATGTGCCTTTATCGTCTAGTTGGGCTGCAACATGTGGATGGATCTTGTAGTTTGGCTCTATGTAGGTGGAGTTCTTCACCATAAAAACCTTTTTATCCTTATCTAGATTTTATTTCATTGTTCGAGATAAAGGTGCCATGATATTTGTTTTAGGGATTCTATAAAATATGCTCGAATAACTTGGTGAGGGAAGAATGTGTATTGAATAACCTTTGTGTGCTTCTAAATGTGCTTAAATATTTGAAGAATGCTAAGAAATGCTCTGCTACAACTTAGTTCTCTTTACTTTGTTCTGCTCTATGATTGTATTGTGAAAAAATAAGTTCACGTTGACCAAATATATAGAAAATAAATTAGGGCAGTGCAATAAATATTCTTCACCAACCACTTGGTGAACAAAAATTATGCTCGATTAACACTAACAATATTTTAGCTTGGTGAGTATACCATATACTCGGTTACCAAAGTAACTCGGTTGTCTTATTCACATTTTCACCGTCTGACAGTTCTTAACTTGATACATATTAACTGACTCAACTAGATCATAGTAATAAAAAATATAATAACATAGTGCATCTTTATTCATGCTAATTTGGCATTTGTGCAATGAATATAGGAACCAATCTAAGATATGGTATTGCAAAACATAGCTCCATACCTACTTGTATTTCTCAGTTGTAGACAGTGGAGCCACCTAATCCATTAGATGAAGTGTCACCAACTATTGTTCTTGGTCTTGCATTATCATTTGATTCTGTCCTCCACATTTGATTTCTGATCCTTACAATTTCCTCAATTATATTGTCATTCCCATAAGTTTTTATTCGGTCTGCACAATCTCTACTTAAGTGACCGACTCTGTGACAGTGAGAACATGTCATTCCAAAGTTTGACCAATTCCTAGAATTCGTTCACCATTGTCTCATACAATTTTCTTCTATATGTCCATATTTACCACATGTTTCACAAATACTCCAAGTTTTATACTCCCATGCATAAGAATTACCTTGTCTTCTTAGTTGATTTACTGTTTCTTGTCTTTTAGGCTTCCAGATTTGCTTTGTGTTTTTTCTGCATGCCTATGATGTATGACCATGCATGTTGCATTTTTTATAGTATTTATCCATATATGGTTTCTTCTGTGGTTTTTTCAACTTGGATCTACACTCATGTGCCTGATGTCCATGCTTATTATAGTTATAAGAAATACCATTGAATTTAGGAGGGTTTCTCGGAATACCTTTTGCTTTGCTCCTGCAAACATTTGATGTGTGGCTTGGTTTTCCATAGTGATGGAAAGAGGGATTCTTAGGATTTGGGCTTGAGTATACATTCCTTTTTTTAGCTTGATTTGATGATTCTCCTTGCTTGGTATACCCTAATCCAGTATTGTCATTCAGTCTTCTTTGATAGTTCATAAATTCATCCATCCTCTTAGTGCTTTCATCAGATCTCTTAATCACTTCATTACGTTGTTGTAAAATCTTCACTTCATTTCTCAGTTTTTCATTTTCTTCTTTTAGTAAATTAATATCATCTATTCTTTTTGCAAGTTTAGTATTCACTCGGTTAGCCTCATGATTCATAGAAACCACTTGATTGTTGATATCAAAGTAATGTTCAGTAAGTCTCGATATCTCAGTTTCTTTCTCTTGAAACTTTTCAATCATCTGTCTTCTATCATCAATAACCATGTTTCTATCTTGTTCATATTTCATTGCATCATTCAAGACTTCAACCATTCTAACCATTTGTGTGTCTTGACCGATGTGCAGTGCTTTCACTTGTTCAGTAAGTTGTTGATTTCTTTCAGATAGCTTTGATATGATTCCTTCAAATACATCAAATATGCTACCAGATTCAAATCTAGATGTATCAAATGGGTCATGAATCTCTTCTTCATGATAGAGAAGTTCCATTTCCTTTCTCTTAATCAAGATCTCACTGAGTTTCTCTTTGGCTTCCTTGTAGTGTTCGACATAGATCTGCAGCTATAACTTATGATTTTCAATAGTTTTTTCAAGTGTATACCTTTACATTGTAAGATCTTTTCTCTTTAGCGATTAAACCTTCAAAATAAGAGAACTAGCTCTGATACCAATTGTTGGGATAATGGAGAGGTGTGTACTTATAGGGGAGGGGTGAATCAGTACCCTTAAAAAAATTTAACCAATTCTTTGTAACCACTATTCTGTATTAACCGACTGAGTAGATTGCATACACCAAACATATAGTATCATTTCTTAAATGTAAATGCATGTAAATTAAACAATAAACATACATAAAATTAAGTACTCACGCCACTAGTATTTTGGTATCACAGAAAAACCTTGTTAGAAGGTAAAAACTATGGTGGGGATGAGACCCACAAAACTTCACTACTGCAGAAATAAAGTTAGCCTATTAAAGATTTACAATGAGTGATCACTTGTAATGATCTTACCCTATCAGGATTAACAATGAGATCAATTAGATCTACCTTGTGTGAGGATTTTGAAACACAAATAATGTGTGCACTTGATTAAGAGATTTACAATAAGATGGTTAAGTCTACTCTGTTAAGATATTTAGGGATCTATTACAATTGTTAGAGAGTAACAGAAATTTGATCTGAAACATATACAATCTCAATATTACTAATACAAATCCATTAAGTTCTTATAAAAATATGTCACCTCAATGTGAATGATAATACCTTCTACTCTGTTCTACTCGGTAGCCTTGCCTTAGTTATGAAAACTGATTTCTGCAATGTAGTCCCTATCCTTAAAATCCTTGTCTGATCTCTGATGTCTTTAGTATGGCTGCTACTTGATCATTTATTGATGAAGATACATTACAAAATTTAACGTCTATACATTTATATATCAAATGATATGACCTAATTAGGGATTAACAATTACATCCTTACCCTAAGATCAATGTTGTACAAAATTTACCTTGATCATCTACACATAGGAGACATAAACAATTAATGTTGGAAATCCATAATTAATGTCCTCCTCAATCATGTAAACCATTATCTAGCTTGGCTAAATTTTTTTTACCTAGAATGATGTGCCATAACAAACTTTTAGGTATTCTCTATTCCACTTGATTATTGTTGTCTCTCGGTGCTTGATGTTGTGTGTTTATCTTTGTTATACCAGTGTTTGGTTATTTTGTCGAGCCTGGTGTTGTCTACTGCTTAGTATAGTCCATCTACTTGGTAATCACTATGCTCGGTTAACTCTGGGTGTGATCAGTGCTCTCGGTTAACTTTGTACTTTGGTGATTATACTGACTGTCATATTTGTGACTCTGTTACCAACTGTTCATTATGTCTTCTTGATAACTAATGACAACTTCAATGTGCAATTGGAGTAACATAAATCCCATCATAGTGGGGTTTAGGGTCTCCTCCCTTGGATTTAATCCTATCTTTGTTACGGAGGTAGAGATAAGGTTGTTAGAAATCATATATCCCCTTCTCTATTAGACATGGGAAACACTCGTAGAACTTCTACGACCACTAACCAACCCCCTAGCGAGACCAAGGAAGAAAATGGTGTTAAGAAACAACAACAAAAAGATATAGGGATTTCTAACCTTACAAAATATAGAAAAGACACCGAAGCTTCTTGCACAAACCCTCATCATCCTTTGGGGGTGGATGAATCCTTTGGGGAGGTCACCAAATCGAGAATCCTAACTCTGGATACTAAGCTATCTTCCTCTTATACTCAACAAGACGGGGTAGATAAGGAAGAGTGGTAGACTCAAAAGAGGAAGACAAGAACTAAGAAGATTGATGTAGGATCATAAAATAAGGTTGGTAGGCCTCCAGAAAGAATGTTAAGGCATAAAGCTATAGCTAGGGAAATTTCCAATGGAAGGTAGATGCAACCCACTGTAATAAAAAAAGAATTTCCTCTCTTGGAACATGAGGGGGCTAAACACTCCCTAGAAATAATTTTCTCTCAAACAATACATTATGAATCTTAAAGTTGATGTTTTTCTATTGCAGCAAGTTAAAATGTGCAATCAATTATTTTCTTCACTAGTTAATAGAATATAGTGGGGTTCCTCCTATTATAATGAAGCTGATGGAGCCTTTGGAGGTGTTTCTACTTTATGGAATCAAAATAATGTTTTTGGGGAAGTCTATGCATTTTTATACAGTTACCTTGTTGTGAAATTCAAAATTGACAACTGTACTTTACACCTTTTCAATATCTATGCCTTGAACTCTCGTGGAGGAAGGAAGCTATTGTGGGATGAAATCTTAGCTCTAATTCTCAGAGACAAAAATGCATTGTATATGGTGGACAAAGACTTTAATTATCTCTTGTTCCCTTTTGAGAAATAGGGTGGTCTAATAGACTATACTTACAACATGAATGATCTCTTGGACTTCATTCCCAGGTTTGGTCTTCTTTATTTGGAATTACACGGTAACCCTTTCACTTGGTCCAATAATAGGAAAAGGAAACCATTTAATCTAGGTTAGATTGGATAGGGTCTTAGTTTTAGTGGGGTGGGGCCTGTGATGCAATGCTTTGCTTAGTACCCTCTCTAGAACTATATAAAACCATAGCCCCATTCTTTCACAATGGATGAACAAACCTTTCTTTAGCCTCCACCCCTTTAGGTTAGAAATTATCTAGACAACACACCTAGACTTTAGAAATTGTATTTATAACTAGTGGAGCTCACCAAGCCAGGGTTAAACAATGTTCATAATATCTAAGAAACTTGACCTCATCAGGAAAGAAGTTAAGGGAAGGTCTAAATATACCTTTGGTGATATCTTCAAATAGAAAAACGTGATTGGGGGCAAGTTGGTCAGCATTCAGAATTTGATGGCAACTGGTAATCAGTATCAATCGTTATATGAAGAGGAGGAAGTATGAAGGAAGAAGTGGAAGGATAACATGAGTAAATAATAAATATAAATGAAATAAAGATCTAGGGTTCAATGGCTGAAAGATGGTGACAAAAAATTTTCTTTCTTCTAGAGGGTGACTAGAAGACACAAAAAATAAACACTATTAATTTTTTTTAATGAATCCAATCATTAAATTACCGATGATGACAAAATTGGTGAAATAGTACACAATAATTTAGGAAAATATATGTGGATAAAGGTTGCAGTCACTCTAATGTTGTTGAAGATATAATTTTAGGCCACCTTCCTATAGTTGTTACTAAGGATGACAATAACTACTTTTGGCTCCTACTTTTGAAGACAAATTTAAGGCTAAATTTTTCTCAATGGGTGTGTATAAGGCCCCAGGGCTAGATGATTTTACTCTTTCCTTATTTCAAGAGTTCTAGGACATTGTTATTTATGATGTGACTATGATAGCTAGAGACATTTTCAGGACTGGGTAGTGTTGGCACCTAAAACTTCAGGCCCTCTATATGCATAATATCAGGGAAGTATAAATATTTGTTTTTATTTTCATGATATTTCCTATTCTAAAAAATTAATTAAACAATTAAGAAATCCTAAATAACCATCATTATCATATTTTCATATTTGTAAGAAAAAGCTTTAATATTATGTTTTAATAGGTTAAATGCATAAATATTCTTGAAATAAAAGTAAAAGAAAAATGGAATAATAGGTATATAGGATAAAAGGGCGGCGAGCGTGAGTTAAACACTTGACCTCTCAAGCCAACCCTTTTTCCTACCTACGTATGCTTCCCCCCTCTAATCAATTAGTCTAAATGTTTTCTTTGAGTTATGTGTTGGAGAAAATTATATTATCTCATTACTTCTATATTATGTGCTATTAAAAGGTTTTACATTAAGATGAGATTTGGATTTTCATAAATCATAATACCTTTCTTTTAGCACCATTTTTATGTGCCCCAAAAATTACTAAAATGAAATATCATAAATGGGTAAATCATTTTGAAGTGTGTTATTATATTTATTTGTTTTGAATTATTTGAATATTGCTGAAAATAAAATCATTTAATTTTTTTGGCATGATTTTAGGTTTTTAAAATATTTGAATACAATATTTCATATTACCCTATGTAAATTATTTGAATTATCATTTTAGGGTAATCATTGCCTTCTTATTTTCTAGGGTAAATTATAATGCTTATAATTATTGTACCCTAGATTTTAGGAACATTTTTATTTATATGAGCCAAATATTATTTCACATTTTGAAAGATATTTTATGAGGGAAATGTATTATGTTTTAAATCTGAAAATTAAAAATAAATTAAAACATAAGATTATATTATCCTCTCCTATTAATATGTTGTTGTGTATAAATGGATTTTAGGGCTTGTTTTATTAATAAGATTTTTATGCTTTGGTAATTTAAAAGAATGTACCTTTGATGAATAACTTTAAATCTTATTGGTACTTTGCTTATTTTATTAAAGGACATTTATATGCATTACAATAAATGATCTTATGTTATGACTTTCTTGGTGATTTATCTTATTATGTTATTAATTATTACAATTAATAATATTTAATATAGGGATCATTTTAGGGATTTGAAAACATTATAAATAATGAGCCCTAAATTAAAATTTATTAACGATTATCTAATGTTGGATTTGGTGTGTAGGAGTCTTATATCACAAACAGAAGACGATAACTAAGCAAATTATCCAAACAATTGACAAACACATATTTTAATTATTTGTAAACACATGAGATGTTTTATTCCCTCAAACTATTTATATGGTTAAATTGTTGTAAATAATTTAGGGTTAGTTTCAGATTAGGTATTTATGAAGGGGTATGTCCTTTCACGGGAACCTTTGAAAAACATATAAATATTGAGTCAAATAAACTAAAAATATTACAATGAGATTTTTTGGGGAGAGAGAATTCTAGAAGAGAACGAATATTATTGCAGATATGAGTCATTATGTACAAATTTTTAGATGTTAGGTGAGATAAGTGTTATTCTTCTTTTTATTATTATATTGTTATTGATTTTCAGTTAGTCCTTCAAATACTCTGCGTACTAGAGTGCCTCACTGTGTTATATTCCCTGATTATATAATTCAAATTTAATGTATATGATTTGAATATCAATTGTAAGATCTGAGCATCTTCTGTTGTTCTTGTTGGTCTCCTAATTCAAGTTAAATTTGACAAGATTGATCATTTTTATTAATTTGAATTGTATTTCAAGCGGAAGCCTGTGAGGTGATGATCTTGTTTTATCAAAAGAAAGTTCTTAAAATTATCTTTGATTGTATGTAGGACTGCATTTTCTTGACTCTATAACCCATATTTTCAGTAGGCATTGATCTTGTTATTTGAACATTATCTTTTGATTCATATTTTTTAGTTCATTGATAATTTGATCAATTTTGAAAGCATTTATTAAAATTAGGGTTTTTAGGGATAGTTTAATTTAGTTTAAATTCTATAGTTTGAAGAGCATTAAGATATAGTATTATCGCCTCCAAGGACCTTTCACCACCTTGGAGGAGATTTGATTACCTACGTATGCAATTAGGAATCATAAAGGATTGATCAATTCAAAATAAAATCAGGCCTACAAGCCTTGTTCTAACTAAGCCAGAATTGCAGAGGTACTAGTGTGTACCTGTCAGTTTGCCAAAATTGATCCTTCATTTTTGGGCACCAAAAGATTGGCGACTCTGATGGGGAGCTAGCTATGAAAGATATTTGTAGAATCTTTGGTTACAATTGTGAAGTTCAGTAAGACTCTACTGGGAGAGAGAAGACTTAGATAGTTATTTCTTCATAGAAAGTGAAGTAGCGACTCTAAATTTCAGCCTCAAAGAAAGATTGAGAGAAACTTTTGTTAGGGAGAAGATCCCTAAAAAATAATACCTTTGTTGAATTAGAACCAATCAAAAGAAATAGAAATTCAAAAATGTTGTACATACCTGATACAACACAACCTAATAGAGATGAGTGGGAATTGGCTTGTGCGCAATTTCTGAATTCAAGTCAAAATAGTCCCGTTAGTAACAATGGAAACAAAAGCCTTTGTTTTGATCCAAGGAACATTGATATATCTAAACATGATGGGCAAACTCAGGAAGATTAAATTATGGATATCATGGCACAAGGATTAATTGATCTAGATAAGAAGGATGAAGGAATGATTAGGGCATTGAAATGAAAGCTGGATGAGATTTTTAGAAGGCTAGGGTTTTGGAGAGAGGATGTTATATCACCGTGTAATAGCCCTAAAGCTACAGAAGTAAATTAAATGGAAGAAAAAACTGATAAAAATGACAAGATTTTGAAATACCATCCTCCTCATAGGAAAGACAATAACGACCCCTTCAAAAAATTTCATTCTAATCCGCTATATACATCAGACAAAAAAAGAAAAAATGGCAATGGATACCACGACGGTATAGCAATAAAAGGAATGCACACAATGGTAAAAATGAAGCACATAAACATAATAATAATCATTATCATGATTATGCTTTGCAGCATGAAGAAACTAGAAATCATGTGCAGGCTGAGGGAAATAATACACAGGATCATATTTATCCTACGCGGCATGATGTCACACAATATAGAGATCATGAGGAGGATGCACATGATCAAGGGAAACGTAAGTATAACGTGTAAAGTAATAACAATAATCAGCATAGTAATTCATTGGAACGATATTGTAAAGCCTCATAGGGAGAAAAGGATTCCACACAGCCCTATGGTGACTCTAGGTAGCCCAATCATGGTCATATATTTCAGATTCGTAGACCCAAGCAGCATTAAATGGATTTTATTCAGCCAAAGCAGCATGGTATTGACCATACACAGCATTATCATATTGATATGCATCAACAAAATGATACAAATCAACTCCGGCACTATAAACTCATGCAGCTTGGTGAAGAACTCACACAGCCTTGTGTTGACCTTTTGCAGCGTGAAAATAGCAATAAATATTATCTGCATCCTGCGCAAGGTGGTGAAACATGTATTACGTGGCCAACTGGAAACCATACATAGCCTTATATTAATGATATGCAAGGTAACAAACAAAGGTGTGGGCAGGTAGAATTTATGTTAAAAAAGAGTTTCACCAAGGGAGATAACGTGCATGTGCAGCACCATGGATACATGGCACAATATTGTGTGGGACTCTTCCTAGACAAAAATGATATCGGTGGACAGGATTATCTTCAAGCACTGCCTTATGTAGATAGGTATGAAAAGCGTTGAGATATAGGAGGCTAGCCTAGAGGTGTGCATAGCCTGAAATGTGGCGACCACATACAGCAAACAAAGCATCCACAAGTACAACCCGCACAACAACCAAGGAGTTATGAAAATCAACGTGATTATGCAATACATCAAGACTATCATGGAGGAAACAATAAACATGGTGTACGAATTAATGAGCAGCATAAAGAGTGTAACATAAATCAATGTATCCAGCATTATGTTGATTTCAAACGTTGTAATATGTAGCCTTGTGGAGTTATTACACAGGAAAATAATGAGGAGAGAATACAGAAATACAACACGCAGCCACATGGACACAATATTAATGGTGCAGTTGTAGCAGAATATAATAATATGCATGATTATTACAATCAATACGAAAAGCGGGATTGTGGGAAAATAATTGTGTATAAAGAAGAGAAAAATATTTGTCACCAGTGTAATGCGCAAGATAATACATATACTCACCATGCTCAGCATACTTGTCCCACACAGCAACTAAAAACTTATAAAAGGCAACATGATATTAGTCACGCGCAACATCAAGGATACAAAGGAGAAAATGATAAACAACATGTGGAAACATTACAAAGTGAAATGCATGATTTTACAGGCTATCACCCCACTTACCATAGAGATCCAATGCAACATAATTATTCTCATGTGCAAGTCAACAAAAGTATACAACCACAACAATGTGATCAAATTCATACACAAGGTGCAATTAATAGCACAAACAAAAGATATAATGTACAATTCCATGGGCATGTTATGCAGCATGGAGATTATGATCAAGACAGTGAAAGAGATCATTGTTGGAACCGACGTTGTGAGAAAAATATGCAACATCAAAACCAAAATCATGGATATCATGATCAGCAAGTTAATCACTGTCAGAATAATTATAGCATGAACGATGATATGAACTATTGGAATCAACAAAATGGAGGTCACATGCAACAACTAAATAACCAAAAATTTAGGTTTTCTGGACAGCAACAACATCAACAACCTGGAGGTATGATGCAACCTCATACACACCAATATGCTGATCAAGGAGGTCAAAATAAGAGAGGTAACCCTATTTCTCTAAATCAATGTTTTCAGAATAATAATCAAATTAGAAATCAAGCAGAGGTCAGATTCCCAATGGTAAATGAAAGATATAGGCAGTTGGATTTTGATAATATTATATTCTCTCCTAATCCAATACCAAATGAATTAAAGTTTTCCATTCCCAAATTGTATGGTGACGGTCTTAAATCAGAAAAACAACATGTGATTGAATTAAAAAATATAATTGGGGAGTCTGAAAACAATTATGAGGATGTGTCTATGAAATTATTTATGCAGTCCCTAAGAGATAGTGTAGATGAATGATATAGAAACTTGTCAAACAATTCAATCAGTAGTTGGAATGATTTTGTTGATTAGTTTTTAGAAGAATTTGCAGAACATAGGGATCCAACTTTTGCTTCTCATGAGTTAACAAGTATAAAAAAGAATATAAATTAGACAGTGAAGGATTTTAACAAAAGGTTCAACAAAGTGTTAAATAAGATTCCTAAAGATATTCGCCCTCTGGATCCATTTTTAATACCTTTCTACATAGAAAATTTTGATGTTAAGAAAAATTATGAAATAAGGTCTTGTAACCCGACAACATTACAACAGACATTTAAAACTGCATTGACTATTGAAAACAATAGGATAGCTTCTGGGAGAATAGATAAGAGAAGTGACCCTAAAATTTTCAATCACACAGTTCTAAGACAGAATGAGGATAAGGACAAAATAGATGAAATATGGGGGATGGTAAAAAACTTACAACTAAATAAGGGTCATGCTCAGGTAAACAAAAATGATAGAAATTTCAACAGAAATGTTTGATACAGGTTGCAAGACATGCCTTATCATACTGACTGGAAGGATGGAAAACCTTTGAAAAAGTAGATGGAAACCCCTGACCCACTTAAGAGGGATAATCACTTCATAGAAGGTGAACTTTGGTGTGATGTATGAAAATTACCTCATTCACAAGAGGGGTGTCTATTGTCTCACAAAATTTTAGAAGAAAATGATCAGAGGGATGAAGATCAACCCATGAGAAATGCAATGTCATCCAACTCATGGTTTTGGACACCAGATACTAATGATTCTAAAGAAGATTATATTCCAAATGTGGATCATAGGAAGTTGGGATATTATCAAGAGCAACAAATATTTTTAGATAATGATGAGAATCCAGAAATAAGAAGGTCAACTAGAGAGGAAAGAGAAGCATATATTGTGGAAACATTGGAAAAGGTTTGTAGCAATTATCATTTGAGGAACAGAGCTATAAACTTGGACCATGAACAAGCAGTAGAAAATTTAAAAGTTTCAAACAAGAGTATCGGTCTAAAGAATGCAAAAGCAGAGGTTCCTAGAAGGCAAGTTGATTCAACACTAAAGATAAGAAAACCAATGGACAAGAAAAGTAATGGTAAGAAAATTTCTAACTGCGCTTCGTTTATGTCTCAAGCATTGTCTCAGGTAAAACATTTTGTCCCTCTAATGGAAAAGATGAAATTAACTGATTGTAGGAATGAAATGCTCAAAATAATAAATGATGTTGTTAAAAAGGATTCCAAAGAACAAAAGGATAACAAGGATTTACCAGTTATTTATCTAGGAACATCTATTAATGAGGATACTACTAAAGTAGATCCTTTTCTGTTTGACTTTGTTAATAAACAATAAACTAGTAAGAAATTGTATGTTAGACTCTGGAGTAGCAGTTAATAGCATACCTCATGGAGTTATGAAATAATGAGGGATGAATGTAGATACTAATTATGGCAAGTGCTATGCTACGAATAATAGATCTATCCCAGTTATTGGAATAATGAAAAATGTTGAACTCAAGTTTCCTTCTTGTCTTGAAAAGTCTTATAATATTGATATCACTGTTGTAGAAGTACCACCTAGTAATGGAATGATATTATCGAGACAATGGTCTAATTTGGTAGGTGGTAATGTCCAATTAGATTTATCTTATGCTTCTATTCCAGTTAATGATCGGATTACGAGGATTGATAGGGAAACAAGGTCTACTTATATCATCAAATAAATTGATCCAACTCATGTTACATACTTTTGCCACACATATATAGATAATTTCCAAGTAACTATTCATAAAAATGTTGTTGAAAATACTAATCCTATTGAGTTACATGCTAAAGAAAATAGTACTTGCATTTGGAAAATGTTTTTTGATGGATCATGTAGAAAAAGTGGTAATGGGGTGGGTGTAGTGTTTGTATCCCCAAGTGGGAAATCCTTTAGATATTTGTTAGCTTTTGAGTGTACTAACAATATTGCAGAATATGAAGCACTTTTACTAGCCATAAACATAGCAAGTAAGCATGGTATAAAACTTCTTTATGTTTATGGGGATTTTGAATTGATTGTATCTAAGGTTAGGGATAAATTTGTCGCTAAAAATCAAAACCTAAAAAGGTATAGGAATAAGGTGTGGGATTCCATAGAGTGTTTTGATGCTTTTTCAATAACTTGGATAGATAGATCTGAAAATATTCTTGCAGATTTTATGGCTAACCTAGCAGTTAGGAAAAATTATGTTCCTTGTGAAGATATTATACAGGTTGAAACCAAATCAAGACCAGCGATGCCTGATAACATTCAAAATTGGCAAGTTTTTGAAGATGATCGAGACATCGTAAAATTCCTTGCATGTGAAGAAAGGTATGAAGATCAATCTATTGATTTGAATGCTTATGTTGAAACAGTAGAAGGAAAAGAGACTTTATTTGGGAAAGAAGTGATTCAACTTAAGACTAATAAAATCCCAAAGGGGCTTGTGGCATTAGAAAGCATGTTTTATAATAAAGACTCTAAGAATGAAATCAAGACAAAAAAAACTCTTGTAGAAGAAGTAGAAAAGATAAATATGGGAAACAAACATACTCCCAAAGAGGTCCTTATTGATAAGAAACTGACTCCAAAAATTAGATCAGAGATTATTGGCTTTCTTAGAAAGTACAGACATGTATTTTCTTGGTCTTATGATGACCTCAAAGCATATAGGGAAGACTTATTCCAACATGAGATACCCCTAAAACCATATGCAAATCCCTTTAGACAAAGGTAGAGACCTATAAATCCAACTTTGGCTCCTAAGATGAAGGAGGAACTATAAAATATGAGAGATGTTGGCATCATAAAGCCAGTTAGACATTCTACTTGGGTTTCAAATTTGGTACCTGTTAGGAATAAAAATGGAGATATCACACTTTGTGTAGATTTCAGGAACTTAAACATATCTTCATTAAAAGTTAATTATGCATTACCTAACATGGAAGTGTTATTACAGAAAATCACTGGTAATGAGTTGTTATCCATGATGGATGGGTTCTTTGGGTACAGTCAAGTGAAGGTTAAAGAGGAAGAATAGTAGAAAATAGAATCCACCACACCATGGGATACATACATTTATGCAAGGATGCCATTTGGACTTACGAATGTCGGGGCTACATTTCAGAGGGCCATGGATGTGGCTTTTGAGGATTTCATTGATGTTATTATGGCAATAGATCAAGATGACATCACAGCTTATTGCAAAAGGGTAGAAGACCATTGCAAGCATTTAGAACAAATCTTCAAAAGAGCCCTTGAGTATGGGATATCCTTAAACCCAAAGAAATCTCATTTTGGGGTAACTGAAGGTAAACTTCTTGGACATATTGTATCTAGAGATGGAGTGAAAATAGATCCAGAAAGGATTGAAGCAATTGATAAGATCCAGATTTTGAAAAATGTTAAGGGGATTCAATCTTTCTTTCAAAAAATCAACTTTGTGAGAAGGTTTCTCTCAATTTTTTTAGAAATTGTTAAACCTATTGCAAAGATGTTAAAGAAGAACGCAATTATAAAATGGATAGATGAGGCCTTAGAGGCTTTTTCTAACATTAAAAAATCAATCAAGGAAGCTCTGGTTTTGAGATCCCCTGATTTCTTAAACCATTTCAATTATTCTCTTTTGCTTCCTTTCACACCATTGCAGTTGTCCTGTTATAGAAAAATGATCAAGGGTATGAGAAACTGATAGCCTTCTTCAGTAAGACTTTACAAGTTTCTGGGTTAACTATGATATACATGAGAAACAAGCTTATGCATTAGTAAAATTAGTAAATTCATTCAGGCCTTATCTAGTTGGAGCTAAGATTGTGGCATACGTACCTAATGTGGGAACTAAAGACATATTGAGGCAATTAGAAGTCACAGGTAGAAGATGCAGATGGATTAATCAAGTTCAAGAGTTTGAAATTGAAATAAAAATCACTAAGTTAGTAAGAGTTCAAGGGTTGGCTAAACTCATGGCAGAAACAAATTTGGATGCAACCTAAATAAACCAAGTGGATTTGGAGAACTCAGGAACTAGCATCAAACATTGCCCATGGTACACAGACATAGTTTACTTCTTAAAGCATGTGAAATGTCAAGAAGGTTTAAGTGATAATCAGAAAAGAACTATAAAATTGCAAGCATCAAGGTATGTACTGGTTCAAGGAGTTTTGTATTGGAAAAACAATGATGGTATCCATTTATTTTGTCTAGAGATTTGTCAGGCCAAGTGAGTTATAAAAGAGTTACATGATGGGGTATGTGGTGGTCACTTTTCAGCTAAGACAATAGCTCATAAGATATTGCAAGAAGGGTACTATTAGCCTCATGTATTCAAGGACTATTATGAATATGTTAAGAAGTGTGAATCTTGTCAGAAGTTCTTAGGAAAATTGAAATACAATGGTGCATTACCCCTTATTCCTTTACAAACTGAAGAGCCTTTTAAAATGTGGGGAATAAACTTTATTGGGGAGATTTGAGATGCTTCAAGTGGAGGTGATAAATGGATATTAGTGGCAACAGATTATTTTATAAAATGGGTTGAGGATATACCTACAAGACAAGCTACAAGTAAGGTAGTCATCAAGTTTCTGACAAAGAACATACTTACTAGATTTGGAGTACCTTGCAAGATCCTTTGCGATAATGGTATGTGTTTTAGGTCTAAGGAATTTTTAGAATTTTGCAATAAGTATGGTATGAACTTATCATACTCTTCCCCATACCATCCACAAGGGAATGGACAGGTAGAATCAAGCAATAAAAATATAATAAAGATCATTAGGAGAATGTTGAGCAACAATAAGAAAGCATGGGATTCACAATTATGCTTGGCTTTGTGGACAGATAGGGTGACAATAAAAATATCAATAGGTTTTGCTCAATATGAGTTGGTTTATGGGAAACAAGCAAAGTTACCATTGAATAATCTATTACCAGTTTATAAATTCATTCAAGAAGAAGAGCTCAAAGACATAAACTTTATGGAAGATCAATTTAGCCAGTTAGCAGAGTTAGATGAGAAAAGGAGACAAGCACAAGAAATAAATCTTCAACAACAATGACGAGTTAAGACTCTTCATGACAAGAAAGCGTCAAACAAGTCTTTCAGAGAAGGTGATTGGGTACTAAAATGGAATGTAATAGACCAAGATAAAGGAAAGCATGGTAAGTTTGATGCGTTATGGTTAGGACCTTACATGGTTGTCTCAAAAGAAGGTGAAAATTCTTACCATTTACAGGATACAAATGAAAACATTCAGCAGTTCCTAACCCATGTTCAGTATTTGAAACCTTTCTTCTCTTGAAACATGAAGTATTCTCTAAACTTGTAAATTATTTTTTATCCTAGTTTCATTATTATTTTCTTACTATGGTCTGCTTCTTCCTGAGATAACTGGATTCTCGTTGCATCCAGGCATGAATGCACGTCCCCAATAAGAGCCACTATTGGCACCTAAAAATTTAGGCCCTCTATATGTATAATATCAGGAAAGTATAAATATTTGATTTTATTTTCATGATATTTCCTATTCTAAAAAATTAATTAAACAATTAAGAAGGCCTGAATAACCATCATTATCCTATTTTCATATTGGTAAGAAAAATCTTTAATATTATGTTTTAATAGGTTAAATGCATAAATATTCTTGAAATAAAAGTAAAAGAAAAATGGAATAATAGGTATATAGGACAAAAGGGCGGCGATCAGGATTTGAGCACTCGACCTGTCAAGCCAACCCTTTTTCCTACATACTTACCCTTCCCCCCTCTAAATAATTAGTCTAAATGTTTTCTTTGAGTTATGTGTTGGAGAAAATTATATTATCTCATTACTTCTATATTATGTGCTATTAAAAGGTTTTACATTAAGACGAGATTTTGATTTTCATAAATCATAATACCTTTCTTTTAGCAACATTTTAATTTGCCTGAAAAATTACTAAAATGAAATATCATAAATGGGTAAATCATTTTAAAGTGTGTTATTATATTTATTTGTTTCAATTATTTGAATATATCTGAAAATAAAATCATTTAATATTTTTGGCATGATTTTAGGTTTTCAAAATATTTGAATACAATATTTCATAAATTACCCTATGTAAATTATTTGAATTATCATTTAGGGTAAGCATTGCCTTCTTATTTTCTAGGGTGAATTATAATGCTTATAATTATTGTACCCTAGATTTTAGGAACATTTTTATTTATATGAGTCAAATATTATTTCACATTTTGAAACATATTTTATGAGGGAAATGTATTATGTTTTAAATCTGAAAATTAAAACTAAATTAAAACATAAGATTATATTCTCCTCTCCTATTAATATGTTGTTGTGTATAAATGGATTTTAGGGCTAGTTTTATTAATAGGATTTTTATGCTTTGGTAATTGAAAATAATGTACCTTTGATGAATAAATTTAAATCTTATTAGTACGTCACTTATTTTATTAAAGGATATTTATATGCATAACAATAAATGATCCTTATGTTATAACTTTCTTGGTGATTTATCTTAATATGTTATTAATTATTACATTAAATAATATTTACTATAGGGATCATTTTAGTGATTTGAAAACATTATAAATAATGAGCCCTAAATTGAAATTTATTAAAGGTTATCTAATGTTGGATTTGGTGTGTAGGAGTCTTATATCACAAACAGAAGATGATAACTGAGCAAATTATCCAAAGAATTGACAAACACATATTTTGATTATTTATAAACACGAGAGATGTTTTATTCCCTCAAACTATTTATATGGTTAAATTGTTGTACACAATTTATGTTTAGTTTCAGATTAGGTATCTATGAAGGGGTATGTCCTTTCACGAGAACCTTTGAAAAACATATAAATATTGAGTCAAATAAACTAAAAATATTATGATGAGATTTTTTCGGGAGAGACAATTCTAGAAGAGAACATATATGATTGTAGATATGAGTCATTATGTACAAATATTCAGATGTTAGATGAGATAAGTGTTATTCTTCTTTTTATGATTATATTGTTATTGATTTTCAGTTAGTCCTTCAGATACTCTGTGTATTCGAGTGCCTCACTGTGTTATATTCCCTGATTGTATAATTCAAATTTAATGTATATGATTTGAATATCAATTGTAATATTTGAGCGTCTTCTATTTTTCTTGTTGGTCTCCTAATTCAAGTTGATTTTGACAAGATTGATCGTGTTTATTAATTTGAATTCTATTTCAAGTGAAAGCCTGTGAGGTGATGATCTTGTTTTATTAAAATCAAGTTTTTAAAATCATCTTTGATTGTACGTAAGACTAGATTTTATTGACTCTATAACCCATATTTGCAGTAGGCACTGATCTTGTTATTTGAACATTATATTTTGATTCATATTTTGTAGTTCATTGAAAATTTAATCAATTTTCAAAGCATTTATTAAAATTAGGGTTTTTAGGGATAGTTCAATTTAGTTTAAATTCTACAGTTTGAAGAGCATTAAGACATAGTATTGTTGCCTCCAAGGACCTTTCACCACCTTGGAAGATATTTGATTACCTGTGTATGCAGTTAGGCGTCATAGAGGATTGATCAGTTTGAAGTAAAACCAGGCCTATGAGGCTTGGTCTAACTATGCCAGAATTGTAGAGGTACTAGTGCGTACTTGTCAGTTGGCTAAAATCGATCCTTCATTTTTGGGCACCAACAGGTAGCCTATAACTATGTAACATAATTTAGAAGATATTTTCAAAAGTTCTAATCAACCATCTGAAGCCTCTGCTAGACAAATTCATTAGCAATCATCAAAAGGGGTTTTTTTCCAGGAAGGAAAATTATTGATGCTTTCATTGCAACTTATGAGATAATCCACTCAATGGAAAAAATTTAGAACCAAGGTATGTATTTCAAACATACATATATAAGGTGTATGATAGAGTTAGATGGAAATTTCTTTACAAGGTTTTATCTAAGCTGGGATTTAGTGATAAGTTGATCTGGATTTTCTGTGAATATGTTGAGTTGGTCCACTATTTTGTCTTAGTTAATGGAATACCATGGGGGTTCTTCAAATTTGGAAAAGGCATCAGACAAGGTGATCCTTTATCACCGTACCTATTTATTATGGTTGCTGAATTCCTTAGCAAGAAATTTTTGAATTTATCTCGCACAGTGTAATACCCTCTCCTATGGTGATACTTGGACTTTTGACTTGGACATTTTATTATGATGGTTAGAACTATACATTTACATTTATATTTTGTGGATGATGATATGATTGATATGCTCATTTATGGTTATCATTTATATGTTTATGAGATTAGAAAACCATCTATTTTTATATGTTTTATGGTTCTAACCAAGGATTTGAATCTAACCATTATCATGATGTTTTATGTTTCATAGATATGTGTCTGATGTGTTTTCATGGCTCAGGACGAAGTCATAGTTACTCACTTAGTTGAGGTCCACACAATGTATCGATCATGGTCATCTGTTTGTGTATATATGATTTGTATGAATATCCATATGTATATATATATGTATCTCTTCTTGGTGATGCAGGATTGCAGGTACCGGGTATCGTCTCTGTTAGAGTAATCAGTTATTTATTACTCTTTTTCGCTTAAGCTATCTCTTAGGTGCATATAATTAATACTTTATATTAATTATATTGCGCAACCTAGCCTTTAGGTTTTTAGGGTTTCATTCACCTTTAAGGTCGAATGCTTTGTAATGTTTTTTCAATTCTTTTGAGAAAGATAATTTTGCTCTCACTCCGCTGAGATTCTCAAAACCCTTGCTCTCTCTCTCTCATAGGTTTTGCTCCAGCTTCTGGCATTTTTCTTACAGGTGATCTTGGTGTTCTGTGGATTTGCACATTTGTGAAATCCTACATGGTATCAGAGCCACCCTGTCGCTGCCGAGGTTGAAGTTTTTTGAAGCCTGGATTTGAAGATGACAGCCACAACTTTTTCTGAGGTTTTTTGTCACTTTGGAGGAGGCACGATCTTCTGGAGCACATTGAGAAGAAACAGACTCCGCTATTGCATTCAGAAGGCCCGGGAGAGTCGAAATCATATAAAACTTGACTAGTTTAGCCTCCGTGAGCACAGGCAAAATTTTTTTGCCCTACTAGGGCCGTACGACACGCAAAATGAGAAAAAAATTTAAAAAAACTCAATTTTCATACGTTTTTCAGGCGCAGCCAAGCACGCCGCTGCCGTGCCACCCCGGCGACACTCCAGCGCCACCCGTGGCCCTCCCCGCCGGAGCACCGCCTGCGGCCCACCGCCGCGCCACCAGCAGGCCGCCGCTCCGCTCGGCTGCAGCCGCGGCGCCACTCGCCAGCGGCCGCCGCGCCACCCGCCGGCCGCCCCCTTTCCTCCGCCTGCACTGTGATGACGTCACCTTGACGTCATCACCGCCAAAATATTTTCCGGCGTTATTTTCAAATTTTTTTGGCAATTTTTTTTTTTCCGGCGGCCGCGTTAATTTTTCGGCGATTACGTCATGATGACATCGGCGACGGGCCCGTGACGGTCATACGGCCGTCAAATTTTTTGTCGTCACTGGTTTTTTCTGGAGTGCTTTTTGTTTGGACCTCCTGTCACGTTTCTGGCCATAACTTGGACATACGGTGTCCATTTTTGCAAAACAAAATATCGCCGGAAAGGTGTTTCCGAGCCCGACACCTTGGTGCAGGTCTCATTTCTTGATTATTCCATTTGCTACTAGTTTTTGTGCCTCAAAGTCAAGGTACACAAATTTTTCATTCTAAAGCATTTCTTGCTCTCTCTTTCCTTCAAGCTTTCAGAATTGCACTAGATTTGGGTTTTATCAATTGTGGGGGGTGTTCTTTCTTGATTTTCTATCATATATCTCAGAAAAACAATACATTGTATCACATAAAACAAAACCCCTTCTGCATCTTCTGTCTAGTTCTGAAAGAAAACTTAATTCAAAAATCAATCCAAGTACAGGGCACTATGGCAGATACATCATCTATTGAGCTTCTCACTCCACACAATTACCATGTGTGGAAGCCATGAATGACCCGAATCCTCATGTCATGAGGTTTATGGTCATGCCTGGATACAGTGCAGCCAGTTCTTCAGAGGCCTTATGAGGCTCTTATGCACAGGAATAGGATGGATGAGGCAATGGGCCTTATTGCCTTGAATATCTCAGATGGGTTGTTGTTCCACCTGGATGGCCTGACTACAGCCAGGGATATGTGGGACAAGTTCTCCACCTTGTTTGGCACCATGGATCAGTTCAGGATTCTCTAGATAGATGCAGAGTTCACCTCCTTGGCACCTGACTCATTCTCCAGCATTGAGGACTTCCTGATGAAGTTCAAGTCCCTTCGATCTATTTTACAGGTTGCTGGAAAGATGAAGTCAGATGATGAGTGTATTTTCCTGATGCTCTCCAAGCTTCGTGGTCCTTATCAGATCTTCACTTCTACCTTCTACTCCATTATGGATGCACTGGGTACTCGGCATGTTATGCCCTCTTTTGAGACCTTTTGTGACAGGTTAACTCGTGAGAAGTCCAAGCTCAGTCAGATGGATTCTCTTACAGGTTCACAGTCATAGGCATTGCTTTCCAAGTCATCTCAGGATACACAAAAGCCGAAGCCGAAGCAGGTATCTGATTCCTCTTCTCAGCACTCTACTGGCCCACCATCTTCTTCTAAGAAGGAGAAATAGAAGACTCAGAACCCCACTTGTTCTTATTGTCAGAAGGGGTCCCATG
>MU228464.1:460890-485499 GCA_018584345.1 Thuja plicata | reverse complement strand
AAAAGGATTTGGTAACATTTCAAGTATAGTAGTATGTTTCTTATTATTGATTAAGTGAAAAAGGCTATTGAAAAATAAATGTATTATTTGCAATGTATCAAATGATTTAGATGATTCCATTTGATTTAAAGGTTATATTGTTCATAAAGAATACTTAGGAATCTAGATGGTTTTTGAATGGAAAATTGAAATGAAAGTACTTAGGTATTTCTTAATAAAGAATCTTATAATGATATGATGTAGTTTGTTTAAAAAGTACATCAAATTGTTAGCACACTAGATGGACTTAAATGAATGGTGCATTAAGTTAGAAGGGAACTTTGGGAAGAATCTAAGTTTAAAGTTTTGTTCACATAACTCTTTTAAAAGTTTAAAAATTTTCATGAATTTTTTACTTAGGTTTTCTTTTTAAAGAGAATCTCTGTTGTCTTCCTTGGTTCCCTTGTGGGGCATGACACACAGGGCCTGTCAACACTTTTCTTTTTGGAAAATTTTTTGTGGTTGAGGCTAGAGAATGGAAAATCCTCCTTCACGATTATTTTAATGCCTTTGGCCAATGGATTAATTATGAAACAAAAGTAACTTAAATATTTTTTCAACACCAAGTTGGATCTATAGGCTAAAATCATGAATATCATAGGTTGTCAAAGTGCCACCCTCTCGGGTATTTACCTTGGCCTCTGCCTTACTGTGAAGGAGGTTGAAACTAAATTTTGGAATGGTATCCTTGAGAGGAAAAATAAGAAACTATCTAGTTGGAAGGGAAAGCTTCTTAGTAGTGTTGGTATGCTACAATTTCTCTTTGCCTCCCTTCAGGGATTACTGGTTTACATTCTTTCACGTTTCAAAATTTTAGGCACTATGGCAGAAAAATTAGAGAGAATTCAAAGGTCTTTCCTTTGGAAAGAGGTATAAGATAAGAAAATATTATCTCCTATCAATTGGGACATTTTATGCTTCCCAAAATACCAAGGTGGTCTGAGGAATATAAAGCTAACCATTTTGAATAAAGCTCTGATTACCAAAATGGGTTGGAATCTGGCTGTTGTCAAAGTGAACTGGTGTAGCATCAGGAGGGATACGTACTTGAATCAATAAATCTTCTTCATTTCTCTTGACTTGGTTGGTCTCATCTTTGGATCAAAGATATGGAATAATATCCTCAAATGCAAACCTCTTATTAAGGATGGTCTAAAATGGAAAATTTGTATTGGGATGTTAGTAAGATTTTGGGAAGACTGATGGATTGGGGATAAAGCCATTTTTGATAGTGCTTATAGTATAATAATAAGGTAGGCTAATACCTTCTCCAAATCTTAAATTGCAAACTATACCAATCCTAGAGGTGAGTGTAAAAATCTTGAACATAAATTTTTGGATAGGCGTGATCTTTTCCCCAAGATTGTTGAACTCCAACTACTACTAAAAAAAGTGAGACTCCCTTTCTTCCCAATGGAGGAAACATTTATCTAGATGAAACATTAGTTGGGGGCCTTCTCTATTAATTCTTCTTACAATATATTGTTAAAGTATAATGGCGATGTAGATTGCTAGATGAAAGTTTGGAACCCACAACTCATTCTGAAGATCAACTTTTGTTGGTGGGCCTCACTCCATGGTAAAATGTTAACATTAGAAAATCTTGTGAAAAAGGGGTTTTCAATTCCCAAATAGGTGTACCCTTTGCAAACAAGATGTGGAGACAATTTCCCACCTTTTTATTCATTGTCATTTTTCCTCCCAAGTTTAGCAGAATGTCCTTCACAAGTTCAATATCCAATAGGTGTTGTACGGGGATATTCTATAGTTTTTCCTTAATTGGAAATGACGTTCAAATCATTCTATTATCAAGCAACTTTATGTAGAAGTCTAAAAATATCCTTTCTCATTCTAAGCTATTTATCCTTGTAATTAATTAAATCTTATTTAAATACTTGATCCTTGACTATATAATTAATTTTAACTTAATTAGTTATATTTTCCCCTTTATTATATATAGTTAATTAAATTTATAAATAATTAATTATATTAATTATTCTTCTATACTCCCAATATATTTAAATTTTATTTGAATACATTTAACCCCTTTCACCCCTTTATTTGAATAATTTTATTATTTAAATCCCTTCGACTCTAATTCTTTATTATTTAATTAATTCCTAATTAAGTAAATCATAAACCTAGCCTAAACCCCTAACCTACATCCATCACCATCATCCTCAAACCTACTCCTATAACTAATCTAGGATTAAGTATGTTGATTTTTGGGTTCCTACAAAGATTACCCTCCTAATGTTGCTCGCACATGTTCTCACCACCTTCCTTAAATATCTACCTACATTCTTACAAGGTTGTCCCCTATTTCCTCTTTGGGATTTTATCACACATGTGTGAACAACATTAAGCCTTTCATTTCTTCCACTTTGTCTCCCCTCTTCAATTAGCCATCCCTTTCAAAGGTTTCTCACACATGTGTGAGAAACTCATGCCCTTTACATGACCTACTACCTATTGGAAATGAGTTGAGTAACTGAGAGGGGAGGGGTGAATCAGTTACGACATAAAAAAATCCAAGTCCCATAGATGTCTTAAAAAAACTTATCACTATTACTCGGTTAACATAGATATTTTGTTGTTACACGGTTAAGAAAGAAAACATAAATATATAAAATATGATTATCCTTTATTGATTAAGTGTAGAAACATAAAGCATAAACAAAATAAAATGTACACATATGAAACCAAGATTTAACGTGGAAACCCAATTTGGGAAAAATACTAATTGCAACTAGTTACTATTTTTCACTCTTCTTAAGTGAGCCCTATTAGGAGCCAACCCTATTAAAGGTTACAATACACACTATTAGGTGTGACCATGTTAGAGGATTTAATCACCTTGTAAGGAGTGGCCTTTTTATAGGTCTTCAAAAACTTCAATGTAGAAATGTCACCTTGAGAGAGGATTTAGAAAAGACTGTTAAGTCTACTCGGCAAAGAGATTTGGATCACTACTACAATTGTTAGAGATTAGAAATGGATTGAATTGTTTTTCCAAGAAACTATCTTCGTTGATTCAGATCTCTACTCAGGCGTTAAACTGGATCGTTAGTGATCAAATATTCTATTGCAAATCTATCTGGAAGTTCTGTCCTTAATCAGAATCCCATCTAATTTTGCCTTCACTCTTCATATCAAAACTCTTCTATATATATTTCTTCTTATTACTTCCACGTACTTACATCCACACATTCAATCCAAACATGACTTTGTATATATATGATAGGTCTTGTCAATTTTTCTTGAATAACCTTCCAAATAAATAATAAAACTTAATTCTGTTAGCTGCATATAACTAATTAAACATAAAATGTAAAATGTTGTTAGTCGGCTGACACTAAAATCATAACTCGGTTAGCACTATAATCCTTTAATGCCCGACCATTACTGTAATGCTAAAGTGAACTTGGTTAGAACTCAAAATCTCTTTGTTCTTCTTCAATTCTTGAGAGAACTTCGCATACACTGACTGTGCTCAGTTTAGGTATAGACATTTGTGTAACATCACTACATTTGTGTAAACATCAATGAAAATACACAATTGAATAATTATCATCAACAATCTCCCTCTTTGGCATTGATGGAAACACAACATGTCATAGTACAAATAATTATAGAGAAACAAAAAAAAGGATAAAATTTTATTAATGTCCTTAGCTTAATTCTGATTCTCATCCATAAAACTCCCTTTATCTTCACAATCACTAAAATACAGATTTCTCCCTCTTACATCAATCTTTGTCTCTGATAAAATTTCTCCCTCTATGATAAATAATCTTTCCCTTAATAATTTATTTGGCATGACATAAATAATCTCTCCATCTTTGACAACCAATGCCAAAGACTCTATCCAATGAATTGTAGTGTACCTGATGTACTGATTCATATGCAATAAGCTTTGACAATCTACATCTACATGTTAAATATATTTTGTAGCTCGGTTGATGCATCACTAATCTGTCCATTAGTGAGCCTCAGTTAGGAGAATCGCCCCTAGCTTTCCTCTAAGATACAAGAATGCATCCTTAGGTAAAGATTTGGTGAATATATCTGCAATTTTTTCTTTAGTATTCACATATTCCAACCTTACTTCCTTGTCCTGAACCAATTCTCTCAAGAAATGATACTTTTTTTCAATATACTTAGTCTTAGTATGCATCACAACATTCTTTGAAATGTTAATTGCACTAGTGTTGTCACAATAGATAATAAATGGTTCTTTGATTTCCTCCTTCATACCTAACAATAGTTGTTTGAACCATATGATATTTGAACAATTTACTGTTGCAGAAACATACTCTGCCTCTATTGTGGACCGAGAGATGCAATTCTATTTCTTGCTAGTCCAGGAGACTAACCTCTTACTAAGAAATAATGCTCCACCACTAGTGCTCTTCCTTTCATCAACACTTCCTGCCCAATCAACATCAGTAAAAGTCTTCAAATCAAAGTTTCCTCTTTTCTTATACCATAATCCATGGTCTTCAGTACCCTTAAGATATCTCAGAATCCTTTTGATAGCCATCAAATGGTTCTCTCCAGGATTAGCTAAAAACCTTTCAACAATACCAACTTCTAATACAATATCAGGTCTAGTGTGAACAACATATTGAAGTTTACCAATCATGGATTTGTAGGTAGTCTGATTTACATTCTTTGAATCATTATCCTTATTTATAACTTATGTCTAGTAGACATAGGCGTCCCAACTTGTCTGGAATCTTCCATACCAAATTTCTTCATTATATGTTTGATGTATTTAGACTGAGTAATATAGATACCATCCTTCATCTAATGAACTTGTAAACCAAAAAAGAATTTGATTTCACCAAACATAGACATCTCAAATTCCTTACTCATAGCTTTGGAGAATTATTTACATAAATCATCATATCTAGTGAATAGTATATCACCAACAAATATCTCTGCTAATAGTATCTTGTTCTGAGGTCCTTCTTTGATGTACAAGCTACTATTGTCATTAGTTCTCTAAAATCCAATAGGTATCAAGTAACCATGCAATCTTTCATACCAAGCTCTAGGAGCTTGCTTCAGCCCATACAAGGCTTTATGTAGATTGAAAACCATATTTCATTTGTTAGGATCAACAAAACCTTCAAGTTGCTCAATACAGACTTCATCTTCTAGGAGTCCATTCAAGAATGCAGATTTAACATCCATTTGGTATACCTTGAATCCTTTATGTGTAGCATATGCCATAAGAGTTCTAACTCCATCAAGTTTTACAAAAAGAGAAAAAGTTTCTCCATAATCAATACCCTCTTCTTGATCATATCCTTTACACACTAATCTTGCTTTGTATCTGGAAACTTCACCTTTTACATTCATCTTGTTTCTAAAAACACACTTGGTACTGTATTGTCTTAAAATGGAAGCACTTCCATGATAAGAAATTTTATCGCTCCTTAGGGGATGTTTTTGACCACCATCATACTGTCCCCTCATTTCTGCATCATCTCCTACTTATGTGCCTATTTAGGACCCTAATTGGGCCTCTCTGGGCACCTTCTATCCCACCTGGCACACTTTCCAGGGGTTTTGACCCCCTGGATCAAGGTCAACCTCAACCTTGACCTAGGTCCCCCTTTCAAAACTCAAAAATTGTCAGCTTCTGGAGGTCATCAAAAATTCATTTTTCCTGCTTCCGGGTCTAATGTTTTGGGTTCCGAAGCAGCAAACCCTAAGTTGTATTTAATATAGGTCCTCTTCTAGGGGCATGGGTCTAATTAGAATTTAATTCTCCTATGTCATCCTCCTTAGAATATTTTTACCTAATTTCATATAAAAGGAAGCCTTTCTCTCTCATTTTCTCTAAGTGATACAATAAGCGATATTCAACAAGAAGTCTTCTAAGTGCAAAAATCTCTAATCAAGATTTTGTCAAGAAGCAAAAGGTTCAAGCATCCATTGTTCTACATGCTCTCAAAACTTCAAGGTGTTCAATTCTTCCTCTTAAGCATTCAAGCTCTCCATTGAAGATCAAGGATTCAAGCTTTCAAGCCTTTGAAGGGATTAGGTTCAAACATTCAAGATTCATCATTCAAATCCTAGATCTAGCCATCATGGTGGTGTGATCTTCCTTCAAGATCCTTTGGCATCCTCAACACTCATTCATTCTATTCAAGGTGGATTTCAACCATACAATCATGGATGTTTATGGTTTCTATTGAGTCCAAGCTTTCATATTCATATACTTACTACATTTGAATTACAATTGTATATCTATTCAATATCATAGTTTCATTCTTAGATTCATTTCTACTACTTGCTAGCATTCTATACTTTATTGATTTCCAGGTTAATTCCTAAATCAGGGTTTGACTAAGGCAAACCCCTCCACCCCCCCAAAAAAAAAAATCTCTTTTTCTTGTAAGTACAGATTCAGGATTGAAGATTTGAATTCAGATATGGATACCCTTTTCAGCAAACTATTAGGATCCGCAAACATATTTTCTGTCAGACCTGTGCAGGTCAGGGTTGAGATTATATGGTCAGGGGTGAGATTATTGGGTCAAGGTTGACCTTTTTCATAAGACAGTGTCAGATCAGAAAAATATTTCTAGGTTTTGTTCGTCTCTTTATTCTGGTTCTGGATCATACTTCAGATTTTCCAGAAACAGAGTACAAACCTTAGAATACAACAATCTTTGATTTGTAATTCTTTAAGGCTAGTACTGTTGGAGATTTACTTCTGGCAGCTAGTTGATTGTATGTTTGTCATTGATGACAACATATAATATACATAGGTGATCTGTATGTACTTATCAAAATGATGATCTCAAGCCTTGTGCAAATATATTCATGTTGTAGACATGTTGTTTATGTTTTTTTCATACACGCAGGCTTAGATATGAAGTTTCAATTATGTTGTGCAATTCTATTAGTGGCAGTTACAGTTTCTAGAGTTTGTCTGTACTGAGACAACATATTGCATTGGTTCTTGAGTTGCGCAAATCTTCAGGATATGCATGTGTATATTCAAGATTAATTATGAGTTGTAGATAGTTATCTAAAGGTGCCAAATGTGTTTCAACAAGATTGCAAAGTTAGAGTTAATTTGGTGAGGTCGACTTAGTGCAATGTTGCGTCTATTCAGTTTATATTTCATGGTTATAATTATGCTTGCATGGTTAGTTAAGTTGACAAGGATGTTATGAAGAGTTGTATAATAGGTCCTGTGATCTCATACTTTGAGGAAGATACTTATAGTAGTTCATTTGTGGAACGCTAAATGTGAATGAGAGAATAAGAGACAAAAAATGTACAGAGTAGAATATTAGTTGTGTTTCATTCATCAAGGATATAATGTAAAGAAGCAAGGGAAGATTAAAATACATTGGAACTGATCAAGACAACAGGTTTACTGTATAGTTCATCAATCAAATATAGTCCATATCTATTCTATAGAAGGTTGTAGCCTTCACCATTGAAGCAGTGAGCTTTTGGACAGTGAGTCCCCACCCTGAATAGGGTTATTTGTAAAAGACTCCTAGTGGGGTCAGGACCTTAACACGGTCACTATACTTATTTCATTGTAAAGAACAACTCCTTACAGAGTTGCAAGATATTCTTACAAGGATTATTATAAACAAGTATAGTTCATTGTGGGTGTTAATTCCCACCCAGGTGTTTACCATTTGGTTTCCCCGTAACCAAATTGTGGTGTTATTTGAATGTGCATTTACTGTATTATATTTTGGAGTTAATAAAAGAAAATAATTAAATTAGATAATAACAGATTCACCCCCCCCCCCTCAGTTATCCTTTGGGACTATTCTAAAAATTGGTATCAAAGCCAAGTGCCTTGAAGAGACAGCCTAACAGCTTAAGGTAGATCAGATGGCATACTTCAGAAAAGAGAGTCCTAATTTTGATGGAGAAAATTATCCGGATTGGAAGAACAAAATGATAACACATTTACAGTGTGTTGGTTTTGACATCTTTGAGATAGCCACACAAGAAGTTGTTATTCCCTCTATAAAAGACCTCTCAAGAGATGATGCTACTAGTAAACAAAAGGATACATTCATAGCTAATACAGTTGCCAAAGAAGCCCTTATAAGTGCACTATCTGACAGTGAATTCTCTGAGATCAAGAAGGTAGACAAGGCATACACAATATGGAAGTATTTAGAAGACATGTTTGAAGGAGATATCCAAGAAAAGAATGCACACAGGAAGACATGGAAAAAGAAATACAACAACCTTGAGATGTTACCTGAAGAGAACATCACAGCCTACAATCAAAGGATAAATAAAGTAGTTTCTGGAATCAGAAACAATGGTAGAGAAATATCAGAAGAAGACATAATGGACAAGCTAATGACTACTTTAATAGAAGACTATGAGAGCAAGATCAATATTCTAGATGAAACCATGCAATTTTCACAAGACCTCAAGAGAGAGACTTTGGTCAGTAAAATCTCTACATTTGAGATATCAAGATTGAAGACTGAACCTAAAAGTGAAACAACTTTCAAAGCCTCAGTCCATGTTAAGAAACCTTTACACATCTCTAGCTATAATGAGAAAGAAGAAGTTGATGAAGAAATAGAAGAAATCATTGCCATGATTGCTAAAAGAGAAAAAAAAAAGAAAAAGGAAAAGGCAAGTACGAAGGAAAATTTCCATTCAAATTTTTTTCATGCAACAAGATCGACCACTTTGCATCCAAGTGTCCTACAAGAGTAAAGAAATTCAGATCTAATTATAAATCTAAATACATGAAGGAATTATATCATGCTGATCAAGATGTAACTGATGAAGATTCAGGAGAAGATGAAATTGAATTCGTTTCCCTTAAAGACATGGAAAAATTGCTTGAGGATATGGACATTGAAGATGAAAAAGAAGCATAGGAGTTAGCCCTAATTTCCAAAGAAGACGTCAGAACTGATTGGATCATTGACAGTAGATGCTCTAACAACATGACAAGTGATAAACATAGATTTTTTCATCTAGACAAGTACAAAGTTCGTATGGTTAGATTTGGAGATAACACTCCAAAACCTATCATAGGCAGAGGATCTATCACCCTAGATCGAAAGAACAAGACAAATGATGTTCTATATGTTGATGGATTGCATCACAACTTACTTAGTGTTGTTAAGCTACTTGACAAAGGTTATCATTTGGAATTCAAAGACAACAAATGAATTATTAGAAACAAAGAAGGAGACATGATTGCATCATTCTCAAAAAAAAAAGGTAATTTTTTTCAGCTCAATTCAGATGTAAGTTGTTTTGTTGCAAAAGTGGATGATAGTTGGTTATGGCACAAGAGACTCTGTCATATCAATTTTGATAATATAGTAAAGATAAGCATTGTCAAGGAAGTTAGATACCTTCCAAGTATTGCAAGACCAGTTGACATAATGTGTAGGGAATGTGTTATTAGAAAGCATGTAAGGAGCTCTTTCATAAGCAAGCAGAACTCAACTGAAAACAAGTTAGACCTGGTACATACAGATTTATGTGGTCCTACTCAAACAAGATCATACTATGGAGAAAGGTATTTCATTTTTTTTGTTGATGATTTTTCAAGGATGATGTGGGTTGCATTCTTAAAGGAGAATTCTAAAGCCTTTGATAAGTTCAAAATATTCAAAGCTAAAGTTGAGAATGAATCTTAACTAAAACTATAGTGTCTGAGATCAGATAGAGGAGGAGAATTCACCTCTGACCAGTTTTATGACTACTGTGAAGAACATGGAATTAAAATATAGTTGAGTGCACCTAGAACCACACAACATAATGGGATAGAAGAAAGAAGGAACATGATCATACTTGATATAGTGCACACTATGATGATTGAATGAAAAGTTGCACACACCTACTAGAGAGATGCAGTCAATACACCAGTCTATACTATCAACAAAACACAACTAAGGCTAGGCATGGATAAGACACCTTATGAACTTTGGTGTGGTAATGTACCTACAGTAAAATACTTTAGAATCTTTGGCAGCAAGTGCTACATCAAGAGAGATGATGGTGTTGGTAAGTTTGATGCTAGAAGCGATGAAGGTATTTTCCCTATTTACTCTACTAAAAGAAAAACATATAGATGTTTTAATTTGAGATTAAAGAAGATAATTGAAAGTACTCATGTAAATATTGATGAGAATTTAATGGTTCAAGAGAGGTACTATGAATATGCACCTATGATTAAGGATGAACCTAGGCCTAGCAGTAAAGACATTGTTATTGAAGAAATGTTTGATTGCATTGATGTATCATGTAATGAACCTGAATAAAGCAAAGAAGTATTACAGATTATATATGAGGATATCACGCCAAAAGTTTCAAAGTTCACATCTAGGTATTATTCAAAAGATGATATCATTGGAGATCAGAGTAGTAGTGTTTTGACTAGATCAAAAGAAAAAAGGTTAACAATGGATGAAGAGGTATGTTTAGTTTCACAGATTGAACCTTTAAATGTTGAAGATGCTTGTAAGGATTATGATAGGAAAAAAGGAATGGAAGAAGAATTAGATCAAATAATAAAAAATGACACATGGGAATTGGTTCCTAGATGTAGTGACAAAAATGTGATTGGAACAAAGTGGGTATTTAGGAACAAGATGAATGAAGATGCTACAGTGGTCAGAAGCAAAGCAAGACTAGTGTGTAAAGGATATGCGTAGAGGGAAGGGATAGATTACACTAACACATTTGCCCCTATGAGCAAATTAGAAGCCATTAAGTTATTTTTAGCCTATGCAACATTCAACTACTTCAAAGTATATCAAATGGATGTCAAATCAGCCTTTCTGAATGGTGACTTGAAGGAAGAAGTCTACATAGAACAACCTGAAGGATTTAATCTATCAGATAAACTAGACATGGTATGCAGATTGAAGAAAGCACTCTATGGACTTAAACAGGCCCCATGAGCTTGGTATGAGAGACTAGATGGTTATCTTACCAAGATTGGATTTAAGAAAGGAGCAGCAGACTATAACCTATTCATAAGAGAGACACCTGATGGATTATTACTTGTTGCCATATTTGTTGATGACATTATCTTTGGAGGTAATGACAAGCTTAGTTTAGAATTTGCAAAAGAAATGCATAATAAATTTGAAATGAGCATGATTGGTCCTATAAAATACTTTTTGGGGTTAAATGTAAAGCATACAAATAAAGGGATATTTATAAATCAGACCAAATATGTGAAGGAAATATAGAAGAATTTCAAGATGGAAGACTGTAAGCCAGTATGCACTCCTATGATAACAAGAAGCAAGATTTCTAAAGTAGATGACGCTGCAGCAGTCGACAAGACATTATATAAGTCTATGATTGGAAAAATTATATATCTTACTTAGTCTAGACCAGACATATCTAATGCAGTTGGCATTGTTGGAATATTTGCAGCTGAACCAAAATAGAGTCACCTAATGGTAATAAAAAGAATATTCAGATATCTAAAGGGAACTATAGACTATCATTTATGGTATCCTAAATCAGAGAATGTAGAACTTCATGTGTATACAAATGCAGATTGGGCAGGTTTTATTGATGATAGGAAGCATACTTCTTGAGGAGCAGTATTTCTTGGAGATAGGTTGGTTACTTGGGTAAGCAAGAAGAAGAATTGTATCTCTCAATCAACAGCAGAAGCTGAATATGTTGCAATAGCATTGAATTGTTCAACAATGGTTTGGATCAAACATATGGTTAATGATTTTGGTATACAGTTTGATTATCCTATTGTTATTCACTGTGATAACACCAGTGCTATAAACATGTCCAAGAACCTTGGGATGCACACAAAGACAAAGCACATTGAGATAAAATACCATTTTCCTAGAGAAAAAGTTGCAGATAATGAAGTAAAATTGGACTATGTGAGCACCAAAGAATAGTTGGCAGATATTTTCACAAAACCTTTATCAAAAGATACTTTTGAGTATCTCAGGGAGAAGTTGGGAGTAATTCCCTCTCCTTAGTCTAATTATATAAAGGAAAAAGAACATCAGTCCAGAGTGACTAATGAATGGTTGACTACTCTACTTCTGGAGTAGTACCTGTGCCTAATTTCTTATGGCACCCTTTGCAATTGATGTTAAAGGGGGATTATATAGTAAGGGGGAGCATATACTCTAGGGGAGTATAAAAAAAAAAAAGAGGAGATGCAGCAGTGTAGAGGAATCTTTGATGAGGATATTGAGAAGATTGTAAAAAGAAAGAAGACACTGTGTGCTGAAGATGTTTTTAATATCATATGTTGCCATCAATGTCAAAGGGGGAGATTGTTGGAGATTTACTTCTAGTAGCTAGTTGATTGTATGTTTTTCATTAATGACAACATATAATATACATCAGTGATCTATATGTACTTATAAGAATGATGATATCAAGCCTTGCATGGTTATATTCATGTTGTAGATATGTTGTTGATGTTTTTTTCATACACGTAGACTCAGATATGAAGTTTCAATTATGTTGTGCAATTCTATTAGTGGCAGTTACAGTTTCTGGAGTTTGTCTATACTGAGCCAACATATTGCATTGGTTCTTGAGTTGCACCTATCTTTAGGATATGTGTGTGTATATTCAATATTAATTATGATTTTTAGATAGTTATCTATAGGTGCCTAACATGTTTCAACAAGATTGTAAAGTTAGAGTTAATTTGGTGAGGCCGACTTAGTGAAGCATCACGTCTATTCAGTTTATATTACAGTGTTGTAATTATGCTTGTGTGGTTAGTTAAGCTGACAAGGATGTTATGAAGAGTTTTCTAACAGGTCCCATGTTCTTATACTTTGAGGAAGATACTTATAGTAGTTCATTTGTGGAACACTAAGTGTGAATGAGAGAATAAGAGACAAAAAATGTACAGATCAGAAGCTCAGTTGTGTTTCATTCAACAAGGATCTATGTGAAGAAGCAGTGGAAGATTACAATACATTGGAACTGATCAAGATAGTAGGTCTACTCTATAGTTCATCAATAAGATATAGTGCATATCTATTCTACAGAAGGTTGTAGCCTTCACCATTGAAGGAGTGAGATTTTGAACAGTGAGTCCCCACCCCTAACAGGGTTATTTGTAAAAGACTCCTAATAGGATCAGACCCTTAATTAGGTCACTATACTTATTACATTGTAAAGAAAAAATCCTAATAGGGTTGGAAGCTCTTCTAACAGCGATTATTATAAACAAGTATAGTTCATTGTGGGTGTTAATTCCCACTGGGGATTTTACCATTTGGTTTTCCTGTAACCAAATTGTGGTGTTGTCTATTGTGTTATCTGAATGTGCATTTACTGTATTGTATTCTAGAGTTAATAAAAGAAAATAATTAAATTAGCTAATAACTGATTCAACCCCCCCCCTCTCAGTTATCGTTTGGGACTATTCTAACAAGTACTTCCTCTCATCCTTTTCAATTACTGTCATATATCATATCTACTTAATAATAAAATAAAATTTAAGATCTTCCTTTCTCTCATTTCCAAATGATTGATTCATTTGTGCATTGATCCTTCTTTTGGGTTAATCAACTTGGATATTTCATTTGTGCATTTTGGGATAAAAGAGGAACATCTTAGCTTCCTTCCCCTTATATTCTTAATCAAATTACATAAATTACAAATTAAATGTTAAGGTTAAGGAAATATAACACCCCTAATCAAATCAACATATAACATTCAATTTTCCTCCTTTACATTTTGGTGATCCCGATGTGTCCTCATTTAAAATTTTGGTGAACCCACCATCCTCCTCTTCATGTTCTTCTTCCAACACCTTCTTTAGATCACCCTAATACTCCTAAAGATATGGCTAAGAAAGTGTATGTCCAATTAATGAACTCCAAGAAATAAATCTTCAAACCTATTCCAAAAAATTCTCTCTCTAAATATAAATGTCCTTTTCATTATAGTAATAAATATTTACTTGCTGACTATGTGCATTTTAGGCTATATGTTAGAGAAAGAGCTGCCTTGGGAGTTATATCTCATTCCCGTGCAGTATTACAATTTCTTCATAATTTTGATATAGGGCATTCCCCTCATTCTTCTACAAGTTAGATTGCATTTATCCTCTTGTCTATTCACTAAGGGGAAAGAGGTATTTTATTCCAGTCTTCTAGGATCCATTTTACTCTTAGACTGTATTTTTCTTTAAGTATAATTGGTTATTCTTTCTATATTCTATCCTTATAAATCATTCATGATATCTTTTCTAGGACATTTTTTTTGTAAAGATATCTCTTTGCTATAAAATCTCTTGATATAAATTGATATATCCCTTTCCTTCACACCTGGGGGGAAAGGTATTTTCCTCCTTCCTCTATCTAAGGATTTACTTTCCTTTGCATAGTGGCATTTGTTTATCATATAACATTATTTCCTTATAAAGATGTATGTTTTTGACTATGGATACTCTCTTATATAAGAGGTGATTGTCCTAGGTCATCACCTCTTCTTTATTTTGCAAATTATGTTCTTTATAAACTCTTTCTCTTTGTTTGGTTTAGAGCTTGATTCCTTCATCCTAAGACTCCTCTTCCTCTTGATTATAGGGGGCTTGATGACTGAATCTTTGGTCCCTCTTTTCTTTAGAAGATGACATTTTATCCTTAGCACTCCTCTATGGTGAGGGTCTTGTTGATAAGATCTCTTGCTTTTTGAGGATCCTTTTTCCATAAGTGACATATCCATTTCATGATTATCTATGTTTGTGGATGTAAGGGTCAAGACTCTTCGCTAAGAATATGGTATACATTGTTGTTAAGCTGGATATCTCCTTACCTTGTGAAGTAGGTATCCTTTTTTCTCTTCCTTGTCCTACCTAGTGGGTAGTCATGATAAGGAGGAGGGCATATATAGGATCGCCCTTGTACTATAGTTTACATTAATTTACATTTTGCAACATTCTAAATCCTCGGAAGGTAATGCACATAAGTTGCTAAATCCTGAAGGGACACACATTTTTACTTTTATTTTTGCTAAATCCTCAGAAGGTAACGCACATAGGTTGCTAAATCCTGAAGGGACACACATTTTTACTTTTATTTTTGCTAAATACTTGTAAGATAATGCACATAAGTTACTAAATCCTGAAGGGACATGCATTTTTACTTTTATTTTTTCTAAATCCTCTGAAGGTAATGCGCATAAGTTGCTAAATCCTAAAGGGACGCGCATTTTTACTTTTATTTTTTCTAAATCCTCGAAAGGTAACGCACATAAGTTGCAAAATCCTGAAGAGATACGCACCCTTTTAAAATTTTTCAATATGTTAAATCCTTGGAAGGTAACGCACATAAGTTACTAAATCCTGAGAAGACACGCACTTTTATATTCTATAGTGATACAAGAAAGTGGATCTATGGATATTTTTAAAATCTGTCAGAAGACGCATTACAATTACAAGCACAGTTTATGGGTGAACCTGTTGGGATCTCCCTCCTTGGTGATTCATAGTAAGGTGGGCACCTTACTAGGTGAGGTAATCACTATCTCTTTTCTCCCTTTTTCTCTTTCATGCTAGTAGGATTAGATCATGAAGCTATGTTATCTACAGTGTTGTTCTTGTCTTTCTTATGTAGTCACGTATGTTTCTATGATTGATTTCTATTTATTTTTCTTATCTTTATGAATGTATGTTGAGTTAAAATCCTTAGTATAGGGGCTCATGTCCTTGACCTAGTGATGTTCTACCTCATTGCGATCCCCTAGAGTCTTTCTTCTAACTTTACCGAAAGCATGTTCGATTTCCATACTTCTGCTAAAGTGGGGGCTTAATGTATCATCTTAAAATGGAAGCACTTCCATGATAAGAATGTTTACCCTCCTTAGGGGATTTTTTTTATGACCATCATACTGTCCCTTCATTTTTGCATCATCTCCTACTTTTGTGCCTGGTTAGGACCCTGATTGGGCCTCTCCGCGCACCTTCTATCCCACCTGACACATTTTCCAAGGGTTCTGACCCCCTGGGTAAAGGTCAACCTTGAGATTGACATAGGTCAGGGTCAAACACAACCTTGACCTAGGTCAGGGTTGACCTCGACCTTGACCTGGGTCCCCTTTTTAAAGATGGAAACTTGTCAGCTTCCAGAGGTCATCAAAAATTCATTTTTCCCGCTTTTGGGTCGGTTGTTTTGGGTTCTAAAGTGGAAAAAACTAAATTGTATTTAATATAGGTCCTCTTCTAGGGGCATGGGTCTAATTATAATTTAATTCTCCTATGTCAGCCTTCTTAGAAGATTGTGCCCTGATTTCATATAAAAGGAAGCCTTTCTCTCTCATTTTCTCTAAGTGATACAATAAGCGATATTGAGCAAGAAGAAGTCTTCTAAGTGCAAAAAGCTCTAATCAAGATTTTTTCAAGAAGAAAAAGGTTCAATCAATCATTGTTCTGCATGTTATCAAGCCTTCAAGGTGTTGAAGTCTTCCTCTTAAGAATTCAAGATCTCCATTGAAGATCAAGGATTCAAGCTTTCAAGGCTTTGAAGGGATTATGTTCAAACATTCAAGATTCATCATTCAAATCCTAGATATAGCCATCATGGTGGTGTGATCTTTCTTCAAGATCATTTGGCACCATCTACACTCATTCATTCTCTTCAAGGTGTATTTCAAGCATACAATCATGGAGGTTTATGGTTTCTATTGAGTCCAAACTTTCATATTCATATACTTGCTACATTTGAATTACAATTGCATATCTATTCAATATCATAGTTTCATTCATAGATTCAATTCTACTACTTGATAGCATTTTATACTTTATTTATTTCAAGTTTAATTCCTAAATCAGGGTTTGACTAAGGAAAACCCCTACCCCAACAAAAAAATCTCTTTTTCTTGCAGTTACAGGTTTAGGATTGAAGATTTGAACTCAAATTTGGATACCCTTTTCAGTGAACTATCGGGATCCACGAACAGATTTTCTGTCAGACCTGTGCAGGTCAGGGTTGACATTATTGGGTCAAGAGTGAGATTATTGGGTCAAGATCAACCATTTTCATAAGATGGTGTCAGATCAGAAAAAGATTTTTGGGTTTTGTTCGTCTCTGCGTTTCGGTTCTAGATCATACTTCAGATTTTCTAGAAACAGAGTACAAACCTCTGAAAACAACATTCTTTGATCTAGAATTCTTTAAGGTTAGTACTTCCTCTCATAATTTTCAATTACTATCATAAATCATATCTACTTAATAATAAAATAGAATTTAAGATCTTCTTCTTTTCTCTCATTTCCAAATGATTGATTCATTTGTGCATTGATCCTTCTTTTGGGTTAATCAACTTGGATCTTTCATTTCTACTTTTGGGGATAAAAGAGGAACATATTATCTTCCTTCCCCCTTATATGCTTAATCACATCACATAAATTAAAAATTAAATGTAAAGGTTAAGGAAATATAACACCCCTAATCAAATCAAGATATAACATTCAATTTTCCTCTTTTACAGGTACCAATCACATTCTTGTCTTTTGGTCTAGGTACAAGAGTCTAGGTTTTGTTCTTTTCTATCTGCTCAATCTCTTCATTCATTGCTTCTATCTAGCTTTCATCATTCAATGCATCTTTTATGGATCTAGGCTGAATTTCACTAAGCAAACATGTACCTTTAGTTTTGTTCCTTGTCATTATGCCTTCTGTCTGATATCCAATTATTTTCTCAGGTGCATGATGCCTTTTGACATATTTTTCTAGTATAGGTTCCTTCCTCTTTTATTCTCGGTTTGTTCCACTAGGTTCACCATGCTCAAACATTCTATTCTTCTCTTCTGACTGATACTCAGGTTCCACTATCTGAGACATGGGTGTCTTTGTCTGTGACTCAAGTGGCTCTATTTGAGACTCGGTTCCCTCTGTTTGTGACTCGATTTCTTTAGTCTGAGACTCAGTTTCTTTAGTTATTAACACGGGTTGCATAGGTTGCAACAAGGTTTGTGCTGATAAATTTAGTGGTTGACATGGTTTTTGTCCAATCACCATTGCTTGTGTCTTAGGTATAGTATCAGGTTCATAATACACAAAATTTCTATAGTCCTCAAGCTCTTTACTACTCTGTTCTTCACTTCTCTCTGCAAACTCATCAATCTTTACATGTACGCTTTCTATGACTCTATGAGTAACAAGATTCACACATTTGTATTCTTTTCTTTTGCAGGAGTAGCCTAGGAATATACCTTCAACTCCTTTTACATCAAATTTTCCATTTCTTTCTTCCTTCAAGTTGTAACATTTACTTCCAAATACTTTGAAATAATGAACATTGCGCTTATAGCCATACCATAATTCAAAAGGTGTCTACTTAGTACCTTTCTTTAGTTGAACTCTATTCAAGGTGTTAATTATAGTGCTAATGACTTCCTTCCAATATTTGGTTGCAACATTCTTTTCAATCATCAAGGTTCTTGCACAATCCATAATAGATATGTTTCTTCTTTCTGCTATCCCATTTTTTTGTGGTGTATCTGGGGAAGATACTTGTCTCTTGTTTCCTCTTTCATTGAAAAATTCATTGAACTCATTGGAAATGAATTCACCTCCTCTATCATATCTTAAGTATTTAAGTTTCTTTATTTTTTCCTTCTCAACTCTGGCAAGGTACCACTTAAATTTCTGAAAAGCTTCTAATTTTTCTTTAATAAAAATGACATTCATCATTCTGGAATGGTCATCAACAAATAAAATGAAATAATTCTCACCATTGTAACTTCTTGTTCCAATTGGTCCACACAAATCAGCATGCACTAACTCCAAGACTTCTTATGTATTGTAATTTTTTCTCTTGAAACTAGTTTTTCCCTTCTGCCCAATTCGACATTGTTTGAATATTGCCAATTCAGGTTTCTTCAGAATAGGAATACCTCTTACTCTTTTGTTCTTTCTTATTTTGACCAAGTTATTAAAATTCACATGACACAACCTTTTATACCATAACCATATTTCTTCTACTTGTGCAATAAAACATGAACTTTCAGTGAGATCAAGATAGAATAGATTACCTTTTGTTTGCCTACCAGTTCCAACTGTTGGAGATTTACTTCTGGCAGTTAGTTGATTGTATGTTTGTCATTGATGAAAACATATAATATACAACAGTGTTCTGTATGTACTTATAAGAATGATGATATTAACCCTTACACGGTTATATTTCTGTTGTAGACTATTGGAAATACAATAATGGGAAAGCAAGATACTGAGAGGGGAGGGTGAATTAGATCTTCAAAATTAAACACTTAAAATAAACTGATCCACATTCATACATAAATGAATCTAATGTAATCTCAAATAGCATCCACACCATGAAATAAATAAAAGATTACACAATAACTTGGTAACCCAGAAACCCAAATAGGTAAAACTTGGGTGGGGATGACACCCACAAAATTCTCCACTACTGCAGTAATAAAGTGTACCAGTTAAGGTTACAATGTTTTATTACAAAATGTAATCTACCTTGTTAGAGTTTTGCCCAGTTAAGAGCTTCAGATCATTACAATCTACCCTATTAAAGGATTTAAACTTACAATGAAGTAAGCACTTTGTTAAGAGATAAATAAAGGCCTTCTAAAACCACTATGTTAAGAGATTTTCACCTAATACAATGATTAAAAAGTCTCAAGTATTGATCCTTTGATATGCACTCTGATGTTGATGATGGATCTCCTCTTTTCGGTATCTCTTCTAATCTTATAATACGATATACCTTTACTCAGTTTTTCACTGTGTTATGCTTTTCTTGATCTCTGCTTCTGAACAAAATAACCCTCTGTGCATTTCACTTCAAAATGAAGTCACTTCAATAATTACTCTTCTACCTCTTACACATACATAAAATAGGGTTTCAAAGCAATCTAATATATCTATACATATCTGACAGTGAGATCTAGATCAACGATCAAGATACAATACCCATACCATGATGGTATTACAATTAATGGTTACAATGAGTAATGCATAAGATAAAATAATTAAATGCATAATTAACTCCGTATAAGAATATTAAATGCACACATAAGTCGGCCCAAAAATCTTATACAAGTTGGTCAGATCACTTGTCCTTGAAGTTTGTATCATCCCTTACAAGTATACAAAAACTATCCTACTCGGCACTTGTCTGTCTGTCACTCGACACTTAATATCCATGTATCCTTCTCAGCTTGGCAAAGTAACTTGCATACTAAAAAATTGCTCAGCAATGTTGCTCGGCCTTATATAGTTTTAGCTCGGCCACAGTGATAGCCTACTAAAACTTCCTAATGAAATGACCAAGTGTTGGGCACTAATCATCAACAGAATTTAGAGATTAACAATCTCCCCCTTTGATATTAGTGGAAAAAACACTTATCATTACTTCTATACGTTTCATCAAAATATTTCTTAAGTACGCTAAGTACTCCCCCTAGGAATATACTTATTCAAAAAGTTTATAATGCCTTCAAAAATTATATACAAGTGTACCTTTGCTGTACTGACGTATCCTTTCATAAATCCTTACCAACTTCCTTTCTAACTTCCTCCTTCTGTAGTACTAACTTCCCCCTTTTTGTCATTGATTGCTGCTGGGGTTAAGTTGTACTTATCCAAAAATTTCTTATGGAGTTGCAGGGTGGATTCAAATGTTGTATCCCAGCTTTCCTTTACAACCTTCATAACTTCCATTTTTATTTCTAGCTCGGCAGCTAGACTCACTAAACTTTCTACAGTTGATAGATTTGCATTGCTCTGTGATAACTCCTTATCTTTTGAGAGTTCCTTCTATATTACCTCCAAATGAGGCAACAAGCTTGTCTGAATAGTTATCAACTTGGCCCTTATGTGACCATCTTCAACCATAAGCTCAGCTATTCTCCTATGTGCACTTATCAACTTATTAAAATGTAAAGAACTAGAGGTAGTATCTTTACCTAAAGTAGTACCAGTTGATCTCAAATCTAACTGTAGCTTCTCAACAAGCTGTAAATTATCCTTTGTGAAAAATTCAACATCACATAATTTCTTATAAAAAGAATAAACATTACCTGTAACTTTCTCTAAGATTTCTACAAGAACAGAAAGTTCAACCTATTTTGTTGCTATCTCTTCTGAGATCTTCTCTAGAACTTTCCTCTCAAATCTTCTCCAGGACCATTGTAGAAGATTCTCATTGCAATCTATGTCCTCATCTATTACTTTTTGTACAATGGTTACTAGTTGATCTATGATTGGAGCTTGAGGCATTTCATCCTCTAAGTCAAAATCCTTTGTAAATATGTCTTTGATGACATGCAACACCTGCTTTTTCTTTTGTTCTATCTTCATCTCTTCCTATCTCTTATTCCTTTTAAGTAATTCTTGAAGAGTCCCAATTTGTTCAAAAGATAACTCATTGGGATCCCATTGTGGAATCATAATGAATTCATCTAGTGTTACGTCTAAAATCTGTGACTTCTTCTTCAAGATATTCTTCTTCTTCATTTCTGGAGAACTTATGCTCGACAACATAATATCTTTCCCTTTGACAGTTTCAGTCTCCAATGCCTCCTTCAATTCTGTCAATACTGTCTGTGGATTTAGCATACCACTAGTTTTAGGACCTGTGGGAGTGGATGATGCAGAGTGTGGTAGCTCAACCAACACTTGTGCTACCTCTTCTTCTTTAGGCTTATCAACAACATCTGTTATTGCTACTCCACTATCTAAAACTGTCTTCTTAACCTCTAAAATAGGTGGATCTTGTGAAGTAACCTCTTGTTCATTTGCTTGATGTTGTCCTTCACTTTGCTGAATACTGCCAACTTCAATTTTCTCACCAGATGTTGTGGAATTCTCTTCTTCAGTATCAATTGCCTTAATAGGCAAATCAGTGTCTTTTCCACTTGGCATCTGTTGTTCCTTGGCATTCAAATTGCTTGGATCATCAACTATATAATCCATAGGACTGTCTGCAGTCAAATCAACAAAGTTTGTTGCATCTAATGCATCTTTGGTCATGTCCTTTTCTTCTACAATTTGATCTTTAAGTATCTGTGGTTCAGGGGTAGTCTTTTCTTCAACTTTTATCCGTTGCTCGAATGACCCTTCACTAGATTTCTTATCTTTTGGAACGATCAGTCCAAAAATATCTTCCTTGATCCTCGTGCTTTTTTGTACTACACCTTCTATGTCATTCTTCAAAATGACATATCCTCTAAGTTTGGGAACAAACCTACTCTTATAATCCTCTATGAATTTGGTTCATTATTTAGAGGTTAACTCAGGAATTATCTTTGCTAGGGTTCCTTCCCTGATCTATCTTTCAGTGGCAAGTGAAAATTCTCATTTTCTAGACAGAAAGTCATATAGTTCATCAGGCACATGATTTCCTATCTCTTTTGGAGTCAATTTGAAGGTACTCATCATGTCCAAGAGTGCTTCTTGAACCTTGTGCCTATCTGTTGTTTTCAACTTGTCATATTTGATGAACTTAAATGTTGCTAACCCTGCTGAATTCCTTAAAGTATCACATACCTCATCAATGCTTGCTGGTTTCTTGAACTAAGTTGTAGGTATGTTTGTGGGTTCATCAGTTTCTGTCAACTCCTCATCACTATCTGGACTCATATTTAATTTCCTTCTTGGTCTTTTTGCTGGCTCACTCAGCTCAGCCTTAGGAGCAACCTTTGCTTCCTTACCGGAACTACTTTCTGCAAATTTTCTCTTACCATATAATTTTGTTTGCACTTCTACTAGGGAAGTAACAGTAGATCCTCTTGTCCTTGGACGATTAGCTGCAGGAGGTGTAACCTTGGGTTTAGCTCAGCTAGGCTTGGTTACTATGAAAATAGATGGCTTCTTGCCCTTAGCTTTCTTTGTAACTTCTTCTGATGCACTGAATTCCGCCTTAGTAGAAATATCCTCACCTTGTCTAGTGGTCAGACCTAGAGGTGCATCCTCACATTATTCATCACTACCCAAGCCAACCATTTTCTTCATATTTTTTACTATCTTCTTTCTTTTCCTCTCCATAGTTCCTTCATTCAAACTTCTAGAAATCTTAGCCGTAGCTTCATCAAAGTTTCCAAATCTCTCTACTGCGGTGTCAATTGCCTCGGCTAGGAGTGTAGTGATGGAAGCTAATGCTTCATCAACATTAATTTCATATGGAAATGGCTCTAAACATTTTGTTCTAGGAGTCACTGCCTTGATATAAGTTTTATCTGTATCAATTAGAAAATAGATTTCCTCATAGTGCTTCACCACTAGTGACTTAGGAATCCTAGTCCTTAATCTCATTCTCTTCTTGAATTCTACAAAATACCTACCCATAATGTTATTGAAATTGCTTCCTAATTTCTCTATGCATTCACTAATCTGAACTGTAATGGGTCTATCCTTTTTCCAAACAATATTTCCCACTGTAGGAAATGTGTCCTGAATGTAGAAAAATATACATGCTAGTAAAGAACCAAACTTGCATGATGAGCTCTTAGCCTTTCTGATTGATACAAGGTTCTTGGCTAACTATGTCTGTTGTAGCTCAACAAGATCATATGTGTGATTCTTCTTCACAATTTTCCATGCCTGATAAATTGTTGTACAGGGAACACTGTCCAATTTGCTAGACTGATAGAACTTGTGTGCAATTACCCTTACTCCAAAATCAAGTTCTAGGTTAGTATTTGTAGAGATAGTCATACCTCTATTCTTCCATACTACTCCAGTATTCAATGTAATTTCCTCTTTGTTGTTATCCCTCATTGTCTGCTTTCCATTCACTACAAGATATCTAGTCACTTGATGAATCATGCTTCTGGTGATTTTGATTGGTCCATTATCTAGACACATACTCATGTCATGAACTCGGCTAAGGATGACCTTGATCCATTCATCTTTGAAACCTTGGGGAAAATATAGGGCACGAGTTAACCCTTTTTTGGCTAAGTTTTTGAATTCTGCCTTCAGAACTCCATTATCACATAGTTTGCTGTAGGATTTCCTTAATTCATTATCAACTACTCCAATTTTAACCATATAACATGATCTAACATCATGAATCATAAGTACCTTGGGAGGGATGGATGAGAGGGATCCCATTAAATCACTCTGTATCACACTTTCAGGGATGGCTCAAAAGTTGAGAGGTTCACATTCATCACTCTGAATCAACTAAATTTGTTCTGGTTCTGCCTCCATACACTTAACTGGTGTGAAAGAACTTGCAGCCATAATTCTGAAAATTAGGATTTGAGAGATGGAAAATAGAATACCTCAGCAAGTGATGTTTTGCACTGTTCTCTATTCAATGTTCATGTAATGTCCCCACCAGGGAACCCATAAGGAATCAGGTCTTAAGACCAAAAATTACGACTAACAATTTTTATTTTTTTTCGATCGTTACATCATTACTACTTCACATTTACATTCCTTAAGGTTCCCTCAATGAAACAATTTACAAATATATTTACATTACTTATCCAAATTGAATTTCATTTCCTTTCTTCACTTTCACATTTAGAACTTAAGAGATAGGGTAAGAAAATAACATTTCATTCACAATTATATTCCTTACTTTATATACTAATTC
>MU228464.1:429293-455192 GCA_018584345.1 Thuja plicata | reverse complement strand
TCCACATTCATACATAAATGAATCTAATGTAATCTCAAATAGCATCCACACCATGAAATAAATAACACATTACACAATAACTTGGTAACCCAGAAACCCAAATAGGTAAAACTGGGGTGGGGATGACGCCCACAAAATTCTACACTACTCTAGTAATAAAGTGTACCGGTTAAGGTTACAATGTTTGATTACAAAATGTAATCTACCCAGTTAAGAGCTTCAGATCATTACAATCTACCCTATTAAAGGATTTAAACTTACAATGAAGTAAGTACTTTGTTAAGAGATAAATAAAGGCCTGCTAAAACCACTCTGTTAAGATATTTTCACCTGATATAATGATTAAAAAGTCTCAAGTAATGATCCTTCGATATCCACTCTGATGATGATGATGGTTCTCCTCTTTTCAGTATCTCTTCTGATCTTATAATCTGATATACCTTTACTCTATCGTTCACTATGTTATACTCTGCTTGATCTCTGCTTCTGAACAAAATAACCCTCTGTGCATTTCACTTCAAAATGCAGTCACTTCAATAATTACTCTTCTGCTTCTTGCACATACATAAAATAGGGTTTCGAAGCAATCTAATATATCTATACATATCTGATAGTGAGATCTAGATCAATGATCAAGATCCAATACCCATACCATGATGGTATTACAATTAATGGTTACAATGAGTAATGCATAAGATAAAACAATTAAATGCATAATTAACTCCATATAAGAATATTAAATGCACACATAAGTCTGCCCAAAAAGCTTATACAAATTGATCAGATCACTTGTCCTTGAAGTTTGTATCATTCCTGACAAGTATACAAAAACTATCCTGCTCGGCACTTGACTATCTTTCGCTTGGCACTTAATATCCATGTATCCTTCTCAGCTCGGCAATGTAACTTGGCTTACTGAAAAATTGCTCGGAAATGTTGCTCAGCTTTGGATAGTTTTATCTCGGCCATAGTGATAGCCAACTAAAATTGCCTAATGAAATGACTAAGTGTTGGGCACTAATCATCAACAGAACTTAGAGATTAATAGTAGACATGTTGTTTATTCTTTGTTCATACACACAGGACTAGATTTGATGTTTCAGATAAGTTGTGTTAATCTGCTAGTGGCAGTTATAGTTTCTAGAGAGTATCTATTCAGAGCTGACATGTTTATCGTGTTTCTTGATTTGTGCCTATCTTCCAAATATGTGTATGTATATTCATGATTAGTTATGATTTAGTCATGTTTGGTTAAGAGCACTTGTCTTGTTTCATCAGGATCATGTTGTTTGAGATAATTTGGTGAAGCCAACTTTGTGAAGCGTCACGTCTATTCAATTTATATTCCACGATTGTAATTATGCTTGCATGGTTAGTTTAGATGAGAAGGATGTTATGAAGAGTTTCCTAACAAGTCCCATGATCTCATACTTTGAGGAAGATACTTATAGTAGTTCATTTGTAAATTCTAAGTGTGAATGATAAGAAAAGAGACAGGATAAGTACAGAGAAGAATATCAGGTATGTTTTATTCATCAAGGATCTATGTGAAGAAGTAGTGGAAGATTACAATCCATTGGAACTGATCAAGATAGAAGGTCTACTCTACAGTTCATCAACAGATATAGTGCATATCTGTTCTACAGAAGGTTGTAGCCTTCACCATTGAAGCAGTGAGCTTTTGGACAGTGAGTCCTCACCCTTAACAGGGTTATTTGTAAAAGACTCCTAACAAGGTCAGACCCTTAACCAGCTCACTATACTTATTGCATTATAAAGAACAACTCCTAAAAGGGTTGCAAGATCTTCTAATAGGGATTATTATAAACAAGTATAGTTCATTGTGGGTGCTAATTCCCACGAGGATTTTTACCATTTGGTTTCCCCGTAACCAAATTGTGGTGTTGTCTATTGTGTTATCTGAATGTGCATTTACTTTATGCTATTCTAGAATTAATAAAGAAAATAATTAAACTAGTTGATAACGTATTCACCCCCCCTCTTTTAGGTATCCTTTGGGACTATTCTAACAATTGGTATCAGAGCCAAGTGACTTGAAGAGAAAGCCTAACGGTTTAAGGTAGATCAGATGACATACTTCAGAAAAGAGAGTCCTAAGTTCGATGGAGAGAACTATTTGGATTGGAAGAAAAAAATGATAACACATCTACAGTGTTTTGGTTTTGATATCTTTGAGATAGCCACACAAGAAGTTTTTATTCCCTCTTTAAAATACCTTGCAAGAGATGATGCTACTAGTAAACAAAAGGATACATTCATAGCTAATGCAGTATCCAAAGAAGCTCTTATAAGTGCACTATCTTACAGTAAATTCTCTAAGATCAAGAAAGTAGACAAGTCATACACCATATGGAAGTATTTAGAAGACATGTTTGAAGGAGATATCCAAGCAAAGAATGCATGTAGGAAGACATGAAAAAAGAAATACAACAATCTTGAGATGTTACCGAGAGAGAACATCAGAGCCTACAATCAGAGGATAAATGAAGCAGTTTTTGGAATCAGAAACAATGATGGAGAAATTTCAAAAGAAGACATAATGGAAAAATTGATGACTATATTGACAGTAGACTATGAGATCAAGATCAATATTCTAGATGAAAACATGCAATTTTCAAAATACTTCAAGAGAGAGACTTTGGTTAGTAAAATATCTACATTTGAGATATCAAGATTGAAGACTGAACCCAAAAGTGAAACAGCCTTTAAAGCATCAATACATGGTAAGAAAACATTACACACTTCTAATGAGAAAGAAGAAGTTGATGAAGAACTAGAAGAAATTATTGCCATGATTGCTAAAAGAGAAAATAAAGGAAAAGGAAAGTATGAAGGACAACTTCCATTCAAATGTTTTTCATGCAACAAGATTGGTCACTTTGCATCCAAGTGTCCCACAAGAGTCAAGAAGTTCAGATATGATTACAAACCTAAATACAGAAAGGAATGCTACCATGCTGAAGAAGGTGTAACAAATGAAGATTCAAGAGAGGATGAAATTGTATTCATTTCCATTAAAGACATGGAAAAATTACTTGAGTAAATGGACATTGAAGATGAAAAGGAAGTACAACAGTTAGCCCTAATTTCCAAAGCAAACATCAGAACCGATTAGATCATTGACAGTGGAAGCTCTCACTACATGAGAGGTGATAAAGACAGATTTGTTCATTTGGACAAGTACAAAGGAGGTATGGTTAGATTTGGAGACAACACTCCTAAACCTATCATAGGTAGAGGATCTATCACCCTGGATGGAAAGAACAAGACATATGATGTTCTGTATATTGATGGATTACATCACAACTTACTAAATGTTTGACAACTACTTGACAAAGGTTATCATTTGGAATTCAAAGACAACAAGTGCATTATTAACAATAAAGAAGGTAACATGATTGCATTTGGCTCAAAAACAAAAGGTAATGTTTTTCATCTAAATTCAAATGTAAGTTGTTTTGTTGCAAAAGTCGATGACAGTTGGTTATGGCACAAGAGACTCTATCATATCAATTTTGACAATATAGTAAAGATAAGCAATGTCAAGGTAGTTAGAGACCTTCCAAGTATTGAAAGACCAGTTGACACAATGTGCAGGGAATGTGTTATGGGAAAGCATGTAAGGAGCTCTTTCAGAAGCAAGCAAAACTCAGCTGAGAACAAGTTAGACCTAGTGCATACATATTTATGTAGTCCTACTCAAACTAGATCATACTACGGAGAAAGGTATTTCATTTTGTTTTTTGATGATTTTTCAAGGATGATGTGGGTTGCATTCTTAAAAGAGAAGTCTGAAGCCTTTGAGAAATTCAAAATATTCAAAGCTAATGTTGAAAATGAATATGGATTAAAACTAAAGTGTCTGAGATTAGATAGAGGAGGAGAATTCACCTCTGACCAGTTTTATGACTACTATGAAGAACATAGAATCAAAAGATAGTTGAGTGCACCCAGAACCCCTCAGCGGAATGGGATTTTAGAAAGAAGGAACATGATCATACTTGATACAACGTGCACTATGATGATTGAAGGAAAAGTTGCACACACCTATTAGAGAGATGCAGTGAATACAACAGTTTATACTATCAACAGAACACAACTGAGACCAAGCGCAGATAAGACACCTTATGAACTTTGGTTTGGTAATGTACCTATAGTAAAATACTTTAGAATCTTTTGTAGCAAGTGATACATCAAGAGAGATGATGGTGTTGGTAAGTTTGATGCTAGAAGCGATGAAGGTATTTTCCTTGGTTACTGTACTAAAAGAAAATCATACAGATGTTTTAATTTGAGATTAAAGAAGATAATTGAAAGTACTCATGTAAAGATTGATCAGAAGTTCATGGTTCAAGAGAGGTACTATGAATATGCACCTATGATTGAGGATGAACCTAGGCCTAGCAGTAAAGACACTATTATTGAAGAAATGTTTGATTGCATTGATGTATCATGTAATGAACTTGAATCAAGCAAAGAAATATCATTGATTACAGATGAGGATGTCACACCAAAAGTTTCAAAATTCACATCTAGATACCATTCAAAAGATGATATCATTGGAGATCAGAGAAGCCATGTTTTGACTAGATCTAAAGTAAAAATTTTAACAGTGGATGAAGAGGTATGTTTACTTTCATAGATTGAACCTTTAAGTGTTGAAGATGCTTGCATGGATTCTGATTGGCATAAAGAAATGGAACAAGAATTAGATCAAATAATCAAAAATGACACATGGGAATTGGTTCCTAGACCTAGTGACAAAAATGTGATTGGAACAAAGTGGGTATTCAGGAATAAGATGAATGAAGATGGTATGGTGGTCAGAAATAAAGCAAGACTGGTGTGTAAAGGATATGTACAGAGGGAAGGAATAGATTACACTGAAACATTTGCCCCTATGAGAAGACTAGAAGCTATTAAGTTATTTTTGGCTTATGCAACATTCAAATATTTTAAAGTATATCAAATGGATGTCAAATTGACTTTTCTAAATGGTGACTTGAAGGAAGAAGTCTACATAGAACAGCCTGAAGTATTTAATCTATCAGATAAACCACACATGGTATGCAGATTTAAGAAAGCACTCTATGGACTTAAACAGGGCCCAAGAGCTTGGTATGAAAGACTAGATGGTTATATTACCAAGATTGGATTCAAGAAAGGAGTAGCAGATTGCAACTTATACATAAGAGAGACACCTGATGGATTATTACTTGTTGACACATTTGTTGACGACATTATCTTTGGAGGTAATGACAAGCTTAGTGCAGAATTTGCAAAAGAAATGTAGAATGAATTTGAAATGAGCATGATTGGTCCTATAAAATGCTTTTTGGGATTGAATGTAAAGCAGACATATAAAGGAATATTCATAAATCTGTCCAAATATGTGAATGAAATATTGAATACTTTCAAGATGGAAGACTGTAATCTAGTATGCACTCCTATGATAACAGGAAGCATTTTTTCTAAAGAGGATGATTCCACAGCAATTGACAAGACATTGTACAAATCTATGATTGGAAAACTTATATATCTTACTCAATTTAGACCAGACATATCTAATGCAGTTGGCATTGTTGGTAGATTTGCAACTAAACCCAAAAGGAATCACCTAATGGAAATAAAGAGAATATTCAGATATCTAAAGGGAACTATAGACTATGGTTTATGGTATCCTAAATTAGAGAATGTACAACTTTATGTATATACAGATGTAGATTGGGTAGGTTGTATTGATGATAGGAAGAGTACTTCTAGAGGAGCAGTATTTCTTGGAGATAGGTTGGTTTCTTGGATAAGCAAGAAGCAAAATTGTATCTCTCAGTCAACAGCAGAAGCTGAATATGTTGCAACAACATTGAATTGCTCAACAATGGTTTAGATCAAGCAAATGGTTAAAGATTTTGGTATTCAAGTTGATTATCCTATTTTTATTCACTGTGATAACATGAGTACTATGAACATGTCCAAAAACCCTGTGATGCATGCAAAGAAAAAACACATTGAGATCAAATACCATTTTCTTAGAGAAAAAGTTGCAGATAATGAAGTAAAATTGGACTATGTGAGCACTAAATAGCAGTTGGCAAATATTTTCACAAAGACTTTATCAAAAGATACTTTTGAGTACCCTAGGGAGAAGTTGGGAGTAATTCCCTTTCCTAAGTATGATTAGATAAAGTAGCAAGTACATCAGTCCATGGTGACTGATGAATGGTTGACTACTCTATTTTTGGAGTAGTAATTGTGCCTAATTGTTTATGGTTCCCATTGCCATTGATGTCAAAGGGGGAGTATGTAGTAATGGGAGCATATACTCTGGGGGAGTATATAATCATGTAACTTAAAAACACAGATAGAAGAGCTGAATAGTGTAGACGAACCTTTGATGAGGATATTGAGAATATTGTAAAAAGAAAGAGGACACCATGTGCTGAAGATGTTTTTAATATCATATTTTTCCATCAATGTCAAAGGGGGAGATTGTTGGCGATTTACTTCTGGAAGCTAGTTGATTGTATGTTTGTCATTGGTGACAACATATAATATACAGCAGTGTTCTGTATGTACTTATCAGAATGATGATATTAACCTTTGTGTGGTTATACTCATGTTGTAGACATGTTGTTGATGCTTTGTTCATACACGCAGGACCAGATTTGATGTTTCAGATAAGTTGTGTTAATCTGTTATAGGAAGTTACAGTTTCTAGAGAGTATCTGTTCAAAGCTGATGTATTTACCATGTTTCTTGAGTTACATGTATCTTCTATATATGCGTGTGTATATTCATGATTAGTTATGAGTTAGTCATGTTTGGTTAAGACCGATTGTCTTGTTTCATCAGGATCGTGTTGTTTGAGATAATTTGGTGAAGCCGACTTTGTGAAGCGTCGCATCTATTCAGTTTATATTGTGCGGTTGTAATTATGGTTGCATGGTTAGTTTATCCAACAAGGATGTTATGAAGATTTTCCTAACAGGTCCCATGATCTCATACTTTGAGGAAGATACTTATAGTAGTTCATTTGTAAATGCTAAGTGTGAATGATAAGAGAAGAGACAAAAAAAGTACAAAGCAGAATATCAGTTATGTTTCATTCATCAAGGATATATGTGAAGAAGTAGTGGAAGATGATAATACATTGGAATTGATCAAGACAGCAGGTCGACTCTACAGTTCATCATAAGATATAGTGCATATATGTTCTACGGAAGGTTGTAGCCTTCACCATTGAAGAAGTGAGCTTTTGGACAGTGAGTCCTCACCCTTAATAGGGTTATTTGTAAAATAATCCTAATAGGGTCAGACCCTTAACCAGGCCACTATACTTATTACATTGTAAAGAACAACTCCTAACAGGGTTGCAAGATCTTCTAACATAGATTATTATAAACAAGTATAGTTCATTGTGTGTGCTAATTCCCACCAAGGTTTTTACCATTTAGTTTCCCCATAACCAAATTATGGTGTTGTCTATTGTGTTATCTGAATGTGCATTTACTTTATGGTATTATGGAATTAATAAAGAAGAGAATTAAATTAGCTGATAATTGATTCATCCACCCCCCCTCTCAGTTATCCTTTGGGACTATTCTAACACCAACTAGGTTTCGCTTGCCATCCAGGAGCTTGGCCTTACCATTCACAAATTTGTTGACAGGACTTTGTGACCGGTCTACCTGCGCCACCAAATATTGTATTTTAATGTTGAGTATACAGTTGGATTAGGTTAGTTTTAGGGAAATCTATGTGTATAAATAAGAAGTCCAACCTCATTTCAAGGGTCAAAAAAATTGATGATTTTGCAGTCCAATACTATTATAATTTTTTTTCTCAGTAGTTGCAAATCTCAATGCTCAGTAATTCTTAGTAGTTAGATGCTCCCTTGGAGCCATTGATGTACACACCAGTGATGCAAGAACACTCTATTAATAAAGAAGGAAGAATATTTTCTAGCAATGATGTTGTGATATTTTGATCTTCAAGTAAGCAATACTCTTTTGTGATGTATGTTTCTAATGTCCTTTGTTCTGATGTTTTGTTAGATTAATGATGTCATTTCCCCTTGCTATTGAATATGTATGAACTGCTGGTTCTGTATGCATTCAGTATTTAGTGTGGTTCATTAGAGCATTGTTGATGTTGGAAATATGTTGCATAACTATTAGTAGAAGTAATTAACTCTTAACTCTGGCCTATCTTTTGTTCTTTATTTTGTTAACTCATTGTGCTTGCAAGAAACCTTGACCTACCACCAAAATCCCTGAAGAAGATGAGTCAAAAACTAGCTATCCCCCTGAATAAAATAGTGATTTGCTGAACTTAGCTCCCCACACCGTCAAGACCTGACACTCAGGTGCTTGAAGGACGAGAGAATTTATCCCCTGGAAAACCTTTACAGGAAAACTTGGTCAGTACCCCGCTACCCTGTGACAAATCTTCATCTATTGATGAGACCGGTCACAAAGTCCTGTCAAGAGAATTCTACCTTGAAACCAATGTTATTCAGATGTGCCACACTTAGTAGATTATTCCTTAGTCCTTCAACCCAATAATAATTATCACATTTGATTCCTTTTGTTAGAGAAATACAACCTTTACCTTTCATATAGCAAGGTTCATCATTCCCAAAACTAACACTCCCACCATCATAGTGCTCAAGATGTTCAAACTTAGTTTTATCACCAGTCATGTGGTGAGAACAACCACTATCAATTATCCAAGTGTCATTTTTTCTAATATGAGAGTAAAGTGTAGTATTTTCATTATCTTCATTGTTTGATGCATCCTTAATACCAATGTAAACCACTTAATCTTCATCTTCATCACTATCAAAATCTTTTGCAATATAAAAAGATTTCTTACCTTTGTCCTTGTAGCTTTTATAACTTTTGAAATATTTCTTGCCTTTGTACTTTTTGAACTTTATCTCACCTTTGTCTTCTTTTTTTGGGCACTTAGCAACAATGTGACCAACCTCAGCACATGAAAATAAAATCAATGGTATTCTTCCTAAGTTGTACTTTCCTTTGGCAGCTCTCTTTTCAAGTAATGCTTCAATGATTTCCAAATCTTCATCATCAGAATCTTCATCATTATCAATGTCAATATATTTTTATTTTGAGTCTCTATCCATCTTACAAAGGTTTAATATAGCTTTGAATGCAGACTCAAAATTTCTAGGATTAGGAGAATAATTGTGAAAGTTGTCTAACTCAATAGCTGTAAGCCTTCCAACCAATGCATCTAGAGTTATATCATTACTGCACTTCATCTCTTGAATAGTTGAAACTTTAATTGCATAGATAGGAAGTAAATTTATCAATACCTTACTAACCATTTTTTTTTCTCCAATTATTCCACTGGAAGCTCTGATGGCACTAACACTTTTTTATATTCTTTCACTGTATTTTGTAATGTCTTCTCCTTCTTTCATTTTCATCTGATCAAACTGACATCTAAGACTTTCTTCTTTGGATCTCTTTACATTGTCATCTCCTCCATGTATATCATGTAGTTTATTCTACATATCATAGGTATTAGTGTAGTCCTTCACTTCATCAAATTCAGAATAGCTAAGAGAAGAGGCTATATCAATCATCATTATGTTATGATTGTTCATATCCACTATCTGATCTATAGACATAGGTCTCGGTGGTTCCACATACTTTTGATCTAGGAATTGAAAACTAGTGTCTCTAATAGTACACAGATGTAGCCTCATCAAATCTTTCCATGTGGTGAAGTTGTCTTTGTTAAGCTTGGGGATCTCCCTTTTGTAAGACATCTATGATCTTTAGCTTAGGCCTTGAAACCTTCCCTAAAAGAACCAAATGCTCTGATACCAATTGTTGTAAATGAGTTGAGTAACTGAGAGGGGAGGGTTGAATCAATTACCACAGAAACAAATTCAAGTCTCTTAGATGTCTTAAACAAACTTATCACTGTTACTTAGTTAACATAGATATTATGTTGTTACTCAGTTAACAAAGAAAAATTTAAGATATAAATTGTGATTATCCTTTAGTGATTAAGTGTAGAAACAAAAAGCATAAAGAAAATAACATTTACACAGATGACCCCAAGATTTAAGGTAGAAACCCAATTTGGGAAAACCACCAATTGCAAGTAGTTACTATTTTCACTCTTCTAAAGTGACCTATTAGGAGACTGTTAGGATTTTTTGTTGCAAGGCCTCTAAAAATGCTTGAATACTTAAATAACTCTATAACTCCCAATGCCTTTGATACTCTAAATCAAGAAAGAGAAAACACTAATTGATGAGGTATTTTGATAATACTGGGGATACCTATTATCACCTCCTTTTTTTTGGAGATCCACTGACTCAGGCAAGTTTTACCTATGATTGATTACTAACTTGACATTATCTTTAGAGTGGATTTTTCTTATGTGTTGAATGCTTTGTTCCTATATGGATACATAAATGACAATGCAAATAACTATGATTATTTTGAGGGAAAGCTTTACAGTCCAAATCATTATCTTGATGATGACAAATAGCAACATAATATGGAATTTCATCTTTCTTTCCTTTTACAATTCTTATGAATTTAGGAGGAATAACCTATTTGATTTTCTCTTTAAGAAATCAACAAATTTCAACTGTAAACTCTGTGAGTATAATTGATTTTAAATATATGCTCTGAAGGTAACTGATTTTGAATAGTCTTAAATATTTTGGATGGTGATGGATCACCAAACAAGTTCTAGACCAGTGCTTATCCTTGGGCTATAGAATCAAAAGATATACATCCACAGAAAATAAACAAATAAAAGTATTGTAGGATGCCTTACAACCTATGCACAACTCAGGTAAAGTTCCTTACAAATTGCCCTGTCACTCCCACAATGTTATATCAAATCCTCAATTACTACTGTACTCTCTGAAACAACTCACAAAGTTTAATTCTCGCCTTAGAAGAAACTTGCAAATAATTAGATAGCTACCTTGTAGCCAATATGCTAAACATGACTTACAAATTAAACATAAATGAGTACACTCAATAAGAAAAGAGACAACAATAATATGGAATAAATTTGCACTGTATTGTATTCATTAATTTCTACTTCAATGCATATCAAGGCTAAAAGCTCAAAAAATACAAACTGAAATCTAGAAGTCTGGCTTGCCAATATATTTCATCTCTTTCTAAAACTATTACATTTGGTCTATATATAGGTCTTAAACCATCTTGGAATCCTTAAGGAAAGGATGCAACAAGCTTAAGATGGTTTAAGGAACCTAACCCTAAAAACATAGAAAAGACAAAGAACAAGAATGTTCAAGCAGTGTAAGACAAGAATAAGGGATGAAATCTAATCTTCTTTTGTCTTCACATGGATTCTGGCACCTTTGTCGGATAGTGTTCAGGATAGTATCTAATATTTGTATTGAGACCAAGTGACCACCATTTAAGGCTAACCTACACTTGTCTCTTATGATTACTAACCTCCATGTGCTCAATGATCAGGCGCCAAGTGTTCCTTTCTATTCTTCATCCAAGATCTCTTCTTCTATTTCAATAGGTTTCTTTTTCTTTGGTTTTGTCTTCAAATCCCATGTTGTCACATCCTCCTCTATACGGCAATTGAAGCTCTGAATACTCTATATTTGTACTTTCTACCTTTCCCATCTGACATCAGTTATGCCTTTGACATCAACTAAGAATTTATTAATGTCAGTCTCTGCTTTAAAAGCCTCATCCAAAATTTTATTAAAACCTTCCATATCAAGATCAGAATCTGTAATAAATGCCTCTTTACTAGGTAGTCTACAGTCAAATTCATTTCTCCAGGCCTCCAAGGCTTTAATTTGATCATCTTCTCCCTTTAGTGGAGGAACAAATCTATTGAAACTTGGCCCAAACAGGCTCATATTTGCCTCTATCTGACTTAATTTACCTTTAAAGAAAGGTAAAGTCACATTTAATTTTTTGATCTCATCTTCTACCTCTGTCACAATCTCTGGCAGATCTGGCCTATCTGGCTGTAAAGAAGCCAACCCCTCAGATAGTTGTATCCTGGAAGACCATGTTATGAAAAAAAGGAGTCAAAATGGAGATGTAGCCTGTCACCTCAATATGTAAATTAGGTAACTTATTATATGCATTTAGGATTATATCAATTTTATGTTTTAAGATATCAATCCTATGTTGAAGTATATTCAACAATGCATTTATGGAAACTTCATTATCTTTTTTAGCCATATCATATGTTTTTACTTCTTTCCCTGTTTCAACCTTTTCTTCTATTTATGGAGGTTGTTCTAAAGGTACATATACCACTTCTAGCTTTTCACACAATTGTTTAGTTAATTCAGAAATTACCTTATCTTGCTGATGAATCTTGATGTGACACAATTCTCTATCCTTAGCCAGGGCACTAGCTTCCTCTATTAGGACACCACATTTCTCAAACAACCGCTTTGTCTTGTCTTCATTCAAATGTGCCCAGTGTGTCATTATTTGAAATATTTCTAGATCACCTATGTTTTGGACAGTCCATACCATTTGGTTTCCCACCATGCTCTCTTGAATATTTAGCAATTGAGGCTTCTGGTCCTTAGGACATAGACTCCACATGGAAAATGCTTGGGAATTAGGACTATAGTTGAATCCCTTGATCATATCACCCATTTGAATCTCAGTGGTGATCTTTAAATTTGATTGCTTTCTTATTTGATTTATTATGAATGTTGAATCTAAATCCCAACCTTTAGCAAGCAACATTCCACTTTCCAACACAAAATTTCTAGCTTCTTCAAGAATGATGTCTTTAGTCTCGAGATCATATGACTGTAGAGCCAAGAAAGCCTCATTGGTCACTGCTTCTTTGCTAGCTATTCTCAGTTTCTCTCTGATCTCCTCCTTCTTTACCATCTAAGGAAATCTTTGAATTCATCAGTTTTAATGAAATCATCACCTTGCAAGAACTGCTGCTAATGGATCAATCTGTCATCTATACATGTTCTAAGATGCAATTCTATGTTTTCTTCTACCTCTTGCTGTAGATTCTTTCCTTTTCTGATTTGCTTTCTCAAATTATGAGCATATACTCTATTACTAGGAACAAGAGGACTTACTTTATCCTTTTTTCTCTCTTTTCTTATGTAAGACTTATCATGAGATGTCTGACCCAGATCAACCTTTTACCTCTTAGAAGTAGGCTCTTCTATATCATCAGGCTGAGAAACTTTAGTCAAATCTATAATGTGTCCCTCTTCTCCTTGTACCTGAACTTCTCCTACGACATTTTTTTGTAGTTGATCTATATGAGGTGGACTAATATATTCTTCTTCACTCTCACTTTCATATTCAGACTCTGAATATTCAGGTTCTTGTCCTCCCTTTTCTACATCTAGAACTCTATCCAATTGTTCACACAGTGTGTAAAAGTTGTCCAACATAGCTTTGATTTTATCAAAATATGGCAAATTAGGGTAAAAACCTCCAAATGCTAATCCATTTCTTTTTATCTATTTTTCTAGTTTCAATAGCTCTTGGATTTTTCTCTTCTATTCCTCACTTCTTCTTCATCAATTATATTCGTAGTAGCATCCTCCTCCACACAATCACCATGCACATATGTATTTGGTATGGTAGGAGTTAGGAGTTTCTTAGCTCCTGCAATGAATCCCTCTTGATCAATATACCTATACAATGTTGCTCCCATATTAAAACTTTCCAACCACTTACTTACTAAATATATAGCACCTTTGCCAATTATAAATTTAAAGATCTTGAACTTCCTAGGGGTTAATGTCCCCTTTCTATGTGGTGCAAAGTGTTCATTATCAGTTAACAAAATTTGCCAAATAAATTCCATTGCTGCAACTCTTGATGGCACATGATATGGTAGGACATGGGAAGGATGTGTGCATCCATACACTCTAATCATAGTGAAATTCTCCTCTAAAAAGAAGTCTCCTCAATTGTGATCACCTTCCCACTTGTCAAAATACTCACATGGTCTTAACAATTGTAACACTTTTACTGGAAGTCTAGTCTTATTAACACCCAAACTCTACATCAAAGGGTAAACAATCTAGTTCTCAAATCCATAGAAATCATAGTCCTCGGAAGTGAAATTCCATATCTTAATCAAAAATTCGACAAGATTAGGCTGGTTACGATGAATTCTTTGGGGGTTTAAATTGTTTACATCCACAATGCCATAATTAAAATGCAATAAAAGATGCATCAAAATAGAATAGTATACAAATTTGGGATCTTTATCCTTCTTCTGTATGGCTGCAAACCCTTCATGCATCCTATAAATAATATATTGGATATAGTCATAACTGGTGCTAGAATGCACATCTTGTAAATCCAAAACCATCATCAAACTCCCAGCATTTATCTTCTCAGCTCCTCCATCTCTACCCAGCACCTTACACAAAGCATATGCAATGTATTTGATATAAAAATGTAAATCCTTGAAACAATAAGGTGCAGTTCCTGGTAAAGGGACAATATGATATATTTCTGTAATTGATTCCTAGCAATTCCAGGTTGTATCCTGTATCTTTCCTCCTGCTTTGTGATGTTAATTTGAGTAGACATGGTACTATACAAGCCGAAGGCTTGCATAAAAGAATTCCTATTTAAAATTAACAGTGTAGTACCATCACTCTTTTTAATTGTCTTTGACAAGGGGTCATAATAGTTTTCTAGACCTAGAAACATGTCTACATCTACGAAGACATCATGAACAATTAACCTAGCCAAACCACTAGTCCAAGGGTTTAATATCGGTATGGCTTTATCAACATTCTTATAAAAGTAATTGTAAAGAGAAAAACCTTTAGACCCTGGTGTCTGAGCATCTCTGATATTGCAGTACTCATTTTCCAATATGTTGGCATTTGCCCTCTTGTTTTGTGTAGATCTAGGTAACAGCTTCAAAAATTCATCAAAGAAGTTTCTCTTTCCCATAGCATCTTCATCCACCTCATTGCTCTTCCCACTGGTAGATACCACACTAACTGCTTTACTCATTTTGTTATGTTTTCGACTTCCTTTTCACCGATGTTGGAACAAATCTTCTCTCAAGACACCTTACCATTCTCTTGTTCACTGAAGACAATTCAAGAATTCTAAAAAATGAATAATTACCCTGAAATTGATAAAAAATTTACTGAATTAACAATTATTTCTTCTTGGACATAGAAAACCTAGCAAATTTTCCACTCTAAAATTATGGATGCATGATGAATGAAAACAAACCTAAGATCATCCCTTTATGGCAATTTTGCAAAGTACGTAGCTCATCATTGAAGAATCAATCTATTCCGCCATCAATTTTACTGTTGTGGTATTAATTGAATTCCTAGCCATAGCTCATAAATGTGACAGGAAATTGAATTCAAATAAGTACTTCTCAGAAAAACTCTTATAAAATTTGAACAAAATCACATGTTTTGATATGATTGGCTCTTTATCAAACATCTCAGCTACCTTTTTCACACATTAATTAATCCTCTTCATTCCTATTGGTCGATTAATTTCCACATTGTCATGTCATCAACTACCATTTATAACTATCACTTTTCATATCTAGCGACCTAGCGACTATGCATTATCTCCTTGTCGCTGATCAAATATCTTACCTCAAATTTCTTCTAGAGATCTAGTGACTAGTGACTCTTTTCACCTTGACTTAATTGTGGTTTAATCTGGTGATCAAGTGACTAAAAGAATACAAGTTGCTAGTAGAATAGCCTAACTTAGAGTTTATTCAGAGACCCCATGACTATGGTTACTTTTTCATCTATTACACTCTGATCGCTAAGTCTCTGAGTGCTCTTTTCCTCTTACAAGACCCCACGACAACCCGTAGTCACTTAATTGCTAAATAAATATTCTCTTTAATATTTCCTATGGAGACTTAGCGAAAGGCTTATGAAACTTTATTTTATCATTTCATTTTAAATTCACTTTAGAGACTACGCTGCTAAAGCTCAGTCTCAATGTCGCGAGAACATTTTTACTCTGTGAAAAATTTATAGAGACTTAGTGACTACCATTGACCTTATATTATTTTGCATCTAACGGCTCCGCCAAGTCATTGAATACATTCTTGAAACCCTAAATCATCTAGAGACCACATGACCATAGTGAAATACATACCTTTACATTTTTTTTTTCATCTCTTAATCGCTAGATGATACTTTTCCATTTGGAGACCACGCGACCAATGCCTTTTTCTTTATTCACTTTGGACACATGTCTCATCTTTAGTTGTCTGTCTCCAAGTCGCTAGAAGAATGCTGACTTATCAAGTTTGACCAGTGACTACCCGACCACTCTATATTTTATTTCAATTTGCAGTTTTTCACTAAGTCTCTAAACCTTTTACTTAACTTACCTTTTATCTAGAGACATGGTGACTAAAGCCATTTAACTTATCACTAACTGTGTTATGATCTGGAGACCCCGTGACTATAGGAATCACTAAGTCTCATGATAATTTACTAACCGTAGGATATACTGCGTGACACCACGACTTAACCCTTTTGTCTCCATGTCCCTAGATCATGTTTTCTTCATTGGGAGACTTCATGAAAAAGGCTTATCACTAAGTCTCATGACTTATAAAGTATATTCTTTTCCACTTAGAGATATCCTGACTAAAGTGAATCACTAAGTCTCGTTATGAAATGGAATATTCATTTAACATTAGGAGACTGGGTGACTAACCTTGAAAAGCACATGACCTTTTTATAACTTAAGCTTTTCAAAAATTAACTTGAAAATATAAACCAGATTAACATATCTAGGGTTTTTTAACACTTTTGCATATAATGAAACCTAAGATAGGGTTTTTTACCATTTCTCTAAATTTTGACCTAATAACATGGAATTTTCTCAAGGACCTTTTAGCTTCAGACACATTTTCAAATTTTGAGGACTTCTCAGTCATGAAGATATAAATTTTTTTAGGGTAAACACAAGAAATGGGAATACAACCAACAGTGGATTTGTCTGAGGATTGACTAAACACAGTTTATGGCAAAAGATCTCAGAATCTGTGGTTGCAGACCATATAAAAAAAATGGGGAGAACACCAACTAACCTATTACAGAAGGGAAACTATTTACAATATTTACACAACTAAAGGAAAGTATTTATAGTATGATACATACTTACTTGTGCATGAACTTTGGTTCTTAGTTGAAAAAGGGCTTGAGAAATTGCCCATGCATAGGCAACTCAAAATCTTCTCCATTCATATTCATCAATAGGTAGGAATCTTTTCCAAAACTTTGTGAGATAACAAATGGTCCAAGCCATAAAGACTCAAAGTTTTTGTGTTTTCCTTTATCTTCTGCTCTTGTATTCCACTGGAGAACTAGGTCTCCTGGTTGGAATTTTCTTTCAGTAGCCCTCTTGTCAAACAGGTACTTCATCTTCTATTGTAACTTAATGTTTTCTTTTTGGCTATTTCTTCTTGTCTCGTCCAACTCTACTAACTAGATCATTCTATTTTGCATAGTGTCAGAAACATCTAACTGTTCTTCTTGTATAAACTGATAGACTGGTAACAAATTATTGATAGGAATTCTTGACTGTAATCCATATACCAACTCAAATGGAGACTTTCCTGTTTCTCTCTTGACTGTTATTTTGTCAACCCAAAGTGCTAGCTTTAATTTAGTATGCCATGCTTTCTTATTATTTTCAAGAGTTCTTTTCAATATTTTCAATATACTTTTATTACTAGAATCAACTTGTCCATTTTCTTGTGGATGATATGGAGATGGATATGATATTTTAATCCCATATTTCTCACAGAAATCTATCATTTCTTCTGATCTGAAACTCATGGCATTATCCGTTACTAACTTAGAAGGTACACCAAATCTGGTTATAATATTTTTCATTAGAAATTATGTGACTACCTTGCTTGCTACCTTTTTTGTAGTGATGGCTTCAATCCACTTGGTAAAATAATCTATGGCTACAAGTATCCAACTGTGTCCCCCACTAGACTTCTATTGAAACTCACCAATGAAATCAATTCCCCACATAGTAAAAGGGGCTTCAGTACTTACTGGGTTTAACAACAAAGCTCCTGAAAATTTTAGCTTATTTGAGAACCTTTGACAAGGTTCACACTTTTTGACATATTCATAGGTATCTTTGAATAAACTGGGCCAATAGTACCCAGCCCTTAAAATCTTGTGGGAAGTAGTCTTAGCAGAAAAATGACCGCCACATTCTCCTGCATGCACTTCACTTAAAACCTTTTCAGCTTGGTATTTATCTAGACATAACAACAATACACCATTCCTATCCTTCCAATATAAGTCTCCTTCAATCAAAGTGTATCTTTAAGTTTGGACTTTCAGATTTCTTTTCTGATTTTCTGACATATGATCAGGACATTTGGCATTTTTCAAGAAAAACACAATATTAGTATAGAATGGTCTCCTTTCTATGCTTGTAACAGTTTGATCATGTATCCCTGTATGATTTATTTGTACTAAATCCAAGTTTTCTTTTGTCATAAGTTTAGCCAAACCTTGGCCTCTTATCAACTTTGTAATATGGATCTCAAGGTTAAATTCCCAAATTCTAGTTATCCATTTACATCTCTTACCAGTAACCTCTGATTGTGTAAGAATATCTTTCACTACTGAGTGAGGAACATATGCTTGTATCTGAGCACAAACCAAATATGGCTTGAAAGAATTTATAGCTTTTACCAAAGCATAAGCCTACTTTTTCATCATCTCATAATTAAGTTATGCAACTTGTAGAGATTTACTATAAAAAGCTATTGGATGTTCAAATCCTTGTTCATCTTTTTGTAGTAAAACAACAACAATTGTATGATAAGATGCAAATGAAAATAAATAAAATGGATTACTATAATCTGGAGATTTTAAAATTGGAGCCTCTTGTACTGCTTTCTTTATTTTCTCAAATGCATATTGGGCTTCTTCATTCCAAATAAATTTTGCATCTTTCTTTAGCAACTTTACAATAGGTTTAACAATCTTTGCAAATTTTTCTATGAACCTTCTGACAAAATTGATCTTTCCTAAGAAAGATTGTACTCCTTTTAGGTTCTTTGGAGCAATAAGTTTCTGAATTGCTTCCACTCTCTCAAGGTCTATTCTTACCCCCTCCTTGGACACTATATGTCCAAGCAATTTTCCCTCTTGTACTACAAAATGACATTTTTTGGGATTCAGTGAAACACCATATTCTAAAGCTTTATTAAAAATCTTACCTAGGTGATCACAGTGATCCTCAGTTTTCTTAGAATATGTAGTTAAATCATCTTGATAAATGACCATAAATAAATCAATGAATTCTTTAAAAGAAACATCCATGGCCCTTTGAAAAGTTTCTCCTGCATTTATTAGTCCAAATGACATTCTGATATACACATAGGTTCCCCATGGAGTGGTAAATGCAGTTTTGTACTATTCTGATTCTTTAACTAAGACCTAGTTATATCCTGAGAAACCATCCATTATAGATAGCAACTCACAACTGGTCACCTTGTGTAAAATTGCTTCCATATTAGGAAAGGAATAATTATCTTGTAATGAAGCAATATTTAAATTTCTAAATCCCACACACAGTCTGATATCACCATTTTTCTTTCTGACTGGTACCAGATTTGATACCCAGGTTGAGTGTCTTAATGGCTGGATTATCCCAGCATCTTTTAATTTCATCAATTCTTGCTGCATTGTAGGAGCCAACAAGGGGTTAATAGGCCTCTATTTTTTCCTAAATGGTTTCACATCTGAATTTAGTGGGATTTCATGTTGAAAAAGATCCTCTCTATCGGCTTTCAAATCCTCATATGACCAAGAAAAGACATGTTTATATTTTCTCAACAGTTTGATCAAATTTGTCCTTATATGAGAGTCTAAACCTTTTCCAATATAAATAACTTGAGGACTATTTTCAGATCATAAATTTATTTCCTCCAAATCCTCAACCTCGGCATTGCTTAATTTTGTTGACTACTAAACAATGCTTCGAGCTTGACCAGACCCCTAGGAATCTGATTAGAACTTAACTAGACAACCTCATTTCCCAAAATATAGTCTTTTCCATCATTGCTTTCTAACAAAGTATTACAATCTATACTCTAGTTCTCATAATGGCCTAGACATTGAATAAATCTCAGAATATCTTGGTCATCCTAAAAAACCTGCCAGTTATAAATGTTATCTGGAACAACTGGTCTTGTCTTGACTTCCAATATTGACACCCCATGTAAGGTCAAATCATCAGTTTTTAGAGCAACATTTGCTAAAAAATCAGCCATTACATTCTTTGACCTTTCTATCCAACTTATATCAAAGGCATCAAACATTTCAATTTGATCCCAAATAACATACTTATACATTTTTAATCTATCATTTTTAACTGCATATTTGTATCTAACTTGAGCTACCACCAATTCAGAATCACCATAAACCTTTAAACATTTAATCCCATGTTTGGTGGCAATTTCAAGTCCTAAAAACAAAGCCTCATATTATGCAGTATTATTTGTACATTGGAAGGCTAATAGAAATGAATACTTAGAAGTTGTACTTGATGGAGATACCAGTAATACACCTGCCCCTGATCCTTCTTTTGAGCAAGCCCTATCAAAGTAAATTTTCCACAATCCATCACCTTGTACAATCAACTCTTTATTCAGAGGATCAACCTCTTCATTCTGATAATAAAGTTCACTTCTTTGTATCCTGAAATTTTCCACATCCATATCAATGCAACAATTAATGTTAGTGTCTTCAAATCTTTCTATCATGTGTGGAGTTCTACTCTCCCTTGACACCTTAACATTATCTCCAGCAATGTTAAAAGTAGCATATGATAAATCACTTTGTATACTACCTCTCATTGAAGCACTCCAATTTCTTGACAGCAGCATGCCATAATGTGGTGGTATATCAACAACAAGAACATTCATAGTCATTACCACATCAGGACATATGGCTAATTTATAAGGCATAGCCTCAATGGTACCAATCACAGGAACTCCTCTAGAGTCAATTTCTTGACATCTCCCATGAGGAGTATCAACCTGTAATCCCATAGACCTCATGATTTTCACTGGCATAACAGTATTAGATACTTCTGAATCAATCATACAATTTTTTCATCATCTTTCCATTAATTATTAGTGAAAGAAAAAATGGGTCAACAACTTTTGGGGAAGAAGTTGTATTCAAGAAAATTTGAGGAATCTTTGATGTTAATACCTCAACTTCCTTCCCTTTGTTAATTGGTTTCTTACCAACATTTTCTGGGCTTTGGACTTTTATTATGGGTACACTGTTTAATAATCACATCACCTTTTCCTTGTGTTCTTTAATTCTCATCATTTCTAGAAATGGCACCTTTACTGTTATTTGGGACAAATAGTGACCCATGTCTACTGGAGTATATTTCACATCTGAGGACTTTGATTTGTCAATAGTAATGTCACTTTCCTCAATATGTACATTCAAAGTTGGTTCTTTTAACTTTTTTCTTTCTATCTTAAGAACAGGAGTACCTGTTTCTTGCTTTTTTAATTCTCCTTCTTGTACAACATTTGGTTCTAAGGATTTTGTAATGATTTTGACCTTATGCTTATTTACATTTTCCCCAGGTCCTTCCTTTTTTTTTTACATACTTGGTGTCTATTTTCTTTTCTTTTATAAAGACACCTGATGGCTGACTACTAGTACGACCCACTACTCTATTTCTTAAATGATAGTTGATTCTAGCCTTGTTCACTAAATCTACAGTAATCCTAGCTTTCTCTTCATCTGAATCTTTTCTAATGAGTAGAAGATCTTGATTGTTTTGAGCATAAAATCTTATATTGTCATCAGTTTCCTCTACTTCACTATCTGATAAAATCTGTTGATGATGACTTTCTACCCTTCTTTGTGAACTACAAGAATCTTGATTTTCGGTTTCACTGTTTGAATCTATATCATGACATGAATAAGTATTTGTCATACTATGATCACATTATTCACCCTCATCATTTCCTTGTTCTTTATTTACTCTTAAACCTAAGGAAACAATGCAGAAATCAAGGTTATGTGGGGCTTCACACCAGGGATCATCATTGCAGAAATGGACAACATTCTTATGTAGAGGGTCTGGAGTTCTATTATCAGTTTTCTCCTTCCTAGATGGAAAAATAGGCTTCACATTCTTAAACTGAGCTCCATACAGATGGTTTTGCATTCTATTTTGAGGATTATATGTATTATTGTAAGAAGGCCTATTGTTTTGAGGAGCCCTATATTCCTTATATTCTGGTTCTCTCAAGTTGCTCCTACTAAACCTTGAGTCATCTCTCCTATTTAATTTACCAGACACTCTTCTGTTCATTTCAATATTCACTGCTATCTTATAAGCATCAATAAGAGTTCTAGTGGTTTTATCCCTAAGAGCATATCCCATCTTAGAATCAAAGGCATTTAAATAAGTTTATAGACATACCTCTTCATCTAGCCTTATTCTTTGAAACAATTTGTGCATTGCCCTTTGAAATCTGGTGTTAAACTCAGTGACCTCTTCATTGTAATTTTTCTTGATGTTATTGAATTCATTCAACAAGAATCACTTGTTTGTTTTGTCACCATACTGATCTTTAAACAATTCAATCAACTCATCCATGGAAGCAACAGAACCATTAGAAAGGCTCCTAAACCATTCTCTAGCATCCTCTACTAGAGATTGAACAAAAAGCTTCATTAATACATCCTCATGAGTGATATTTAAATCATCAACAAAATCAATGGACTTTCTTAAATGTATTTCACAAGAAATAACATTGTTACCTGAACTTTGGGAGATTTTCTCCTGTATCACCCACATCTTTAGGGAATGCATTAGGATATACAGGGATACCAATGAAGTTAAACTATTTATACCTTTTAGTATGCAATGGTTTTCTTTGAAAATTATCATTCTCTTTAAAAGTGGGAGCTTTATTTTTTGAAGTTGCATTCTCTGTTCCAATATGAGAATATTTGGAAGACTACAAGAAATCTATTTTCTTCTTCATTTCAATTGTTGCAGCTTCTATTTGTGCCTTTTCTAACATTTTTTCCATGGTCTCCTTTTCAATTCTCAACTTTTCAAGATCAGTATCTAACATGGGCATTTGCTCTATTAAAGGCTTCTGAAACTTGGGTTGTTCAACTTTGCTCTTAGTCATCTTTTTGTTACCTCTGTCCTTCTATAAACTAGAAGCTTTATGAGTAAGTGGTATTTCTTGGTCCTTTTGAGACCTTTCTGCATTTCGTGTAGTTTTATATCTCGAAGATCTTCTTTTATTTTTGTTAATATCTCTTTTTTTAATGTTTTTTCTCCTTTCTAAGCTCTCTCTCCCTTTTCATTTGTTGAATAAAGGAAAGATGTTTCATGATGAGTGCCTCTTCTTTAGCAAGCTCATCAGAGGGGTTTTCTTCAAATTCTTAACTAAGTGTATCTATTTCCCTCTCACTAGAAGTGGAAAAAGCTATAGTTGTTTCTAATACTTTCTATGTAGCTTCCTCGTATTCTGAAGTATTTCCTCCATGAATAGACTGATTATTACCTACTTCTCTCTTAGTATTATCTTATTTTTCTCTTGGAGGAGTTTCATTCATATTGAATTGATTTATTTTTCTTCTCCAAGACATTTCCATCTTTGAAGTTGAATCAAATCCACCCTCTTGTGGGGTTTCAGGATCTTTTCTAGCCTTTGACCTAGTATTCATTTTGAAATTTTTTAACTTAACTTCTCACTGATCATAGAGATTAACTTTAGAGTCACCACCCAACACTTATTTGGGATAGATGAATACTTAACAAAATAAAATCTTGACAACTAGAACTGGTATGTGTTGGAGATTTGATTCTGAAAAGTTGATTGATTGTATGTTTGTCATTGATGACAACATATAATACACAACAGTACTTCTGTATGTACTTATCCATATGATGACATGAAGAATTGTGTGGATAGATACATATTGTTGACATGTTTATTATGCTATGTTCATACACACTGACCTAGATATGATGTTTCAGTAAAGATATGTAATTCTGTTATTGACGGTTACAGTTCTGGAGGAATAACGGTTTAAGGCCGATGTATGTAACATGTTTTTGGAGTTGCACTTATCATCAGGATATGTGTGTGTATATTCATTATTAGTTATGAGTTGTTGATATTACTCTAAAGGTGCCAAACATATTTCAAGAAGATTCCAAAGTTATGGTTAAATTGGTGAAGCCGACTTAGTGAAGCGATGCGCCTATTTAGTTTGTACTTGCACGGTTGTAATTATGCTTGCGCGGTAGGTAGAGCTGACAAGGATGTTATGAAGAGTTGTCTAATAGGTCCCATGATCTCATACTTTGAGAATGTACTTATAGAAGGTTGTTTGTGATAAGAAGAGTTGCGAAAGCCAGAGATAAGAAAAGCAGAGCAGAGTGTTAAAGCAACAGAGATATATTTATCATATGTTGATAATATAGATATTGAAGTTGAAGCTTTCAAAATATAGATAAGATTGTAATAGTTCTTTACAAGAGGTTAAAGCATCAGTGCACAAAAGGAACTGATCAGACAAGCAGTGTCACAAACAACAGTTCACCTTGTTGATACAGTGTGTATCAAATAACCAGAAGTTTGTAGCCTTCACCACTTGGATAGTGAGTCCTTGGACAGTGAGTCCACCACCCCTAACAGGGTTATTGTAAAAGACTCCTAATAGGGTCAGACCCTTAACCAAGTCACTATACTACTACACTGTAATGAACAACTCCTAACAGGGTTGAAAGATCTTTTAACATGGATTACTATAAATAATATAGTTCTTTATGGGTACTAATTCCCATTGGGGTTTTTACCATTTGGTTTCCCCGTAACCAAATTGATGTGTTGTGTAATGTGCTATCTGAATGTGCATTTAATTCATATCAATATGGATTAATAGGTACAAAAGATTTAAAGTTACGGATAACTGATTCACCCCCCCTCTTAGTTATCCTTGAAGTATTCTAACAATTGGTATCAGAGCCAAGTGCCTTGGAGAGAAAGCCTAATAGCTTAAGGTAGATCGGATGGCATACTTTAGAAAAGAGAGTCCTAAGTTTGATGGAGAGAACTATCTGTATTGGAAGAACAAAATGATAACACATCTACAATGTGCTGGCTTTGACATCTTTAAGATTGCTACACAAGAAGTTGATATTCCATCTTTAAAAGACCTTGCAAAGGATGATGCTACAAAAAATAGAAGGAGGTATTCATAGAAAAGGATATTTCCAAAGAAGCCCTTATTAGCACCCTATGAGACAGTGAATTTTCTGAGATCAAGAAAGTTGACTGAGCTTATACCATATGGAAGTATTTGGAAGATATGTTTGAAGGAGACATCCAAGCAAAGATTGCACGTAGAAAGACATGGAAAAAGAAATATAATAGTCTTGAAATGTTACTTGAAGAAAACATTAGAGCTTATAATCAGAGGATAAATGAAGTAGTATCTGGAATTAGAAACAATGGAGGAGAAATTTCAGAAGAAGACATAATGGACAAGTTAATGACTACATTGACAGTAGACTATGAAAGAAAAATCAACATTCTAGATGAGACCATGCAGTTTTCTAAAGACTTCAAGAGAGACAATTTGATCAGAAAAATTTCTACATTTGAGATATCAAGATTGAAGACTAAACCTAAGAATGAAACAACCTTCAAAGCTTCAATCCATGGTAAGAAATCCTCACACATCTCTAGTCATAATGAGAATGAAGAAATTGATGAAGAATTAGAAGATATTATTGCCATGATTGCTAAGAGAGAAAAGAAAGG
>MU228464.1:414924-428383 GCA_018584345.1 Thuja plicata | reverse complement strand
CATTCTTAAAGGAGAAGTCAGAAGCCTTTGAGAAGTTCAAAATATTCAAAGCTAAGGTTGAGAATGAATCTGGACTAAAACTAAAATGTTTAAGATTAGATAGAGGAGGAGAATTCACCTCTGACCAATTTTATGAATACTATGAAGAACATGGAATAAAAAGGAAGTTGAGTGCCCCTAGAACACCTCAGTAAAATGGAATTGTAGAAAGGAGAAATAGGATAATACATGATACAATGCATACCATGATGATTGAAGGAAAAGTGGCGCACACCTATTGGAGAGATGCAGTGAACACAATAGTGTATACTATCAACAAAACACAATTGAGACCAGGCGTGGACAAGACACCCTATGAAATTTGGTTTGGTAATGTACCCACAGTAAAATACTTTAGAATATTTGGCAGTAAGTGCTACATCAAGAGAGATGACAGTATTGGCAAGTTTGATGCTAGAAGTGATTAAGGTATTTTTCTTGGTTACTCTAAAAAAAGAAAAGCTTACAGATGTTTCAATTTGAGATTAAAGAAGATAATTGAAAGCACACATGTTAAGATTGATGAGAAGTTTATGATTCGAGAGAGGTACTATGAATATGCACCTTTGATTGAAGATGAACCTAGACCCAACAGCAAAGACACTATGATTGAAGAAATGTTTGATTGCATTGATGTCTCATGAAATGACCCTGATTCATGCAATGAAGAACCACAGATTACAGAGGAAGAAGTCACACCTAAGGTTCCTAAGTTTACATCTAGATACCACTCTAAAAATGATATCATTGGAGATCAGAGCAGCTGTGTTTTGACCAGATCAAAAGAAAAGAATCTAACAGTGGATGAATAGGTATGTTTACTTTCACAGATTGAACCTTTAAGTGTTGAAGATGCCTGTAATGATTCTGATTGGAAGAATGAAATGAAAGAAGAACTAGATCAGATAATCAAGAATGACACATGGGAATTGGTTCCTATACCAAGTGATAAAAATGTGATTGGAACAAAATGGATTTTTAGAAACAAAATGACTGAAGAAGGTACATTAATAAGAAACAAAGAAAGATTAGTATGTAAAGTATATCCACAGAGAGAAGGAATAGATTACACTGATACATTTTCCCCTGTGACTGGAAGCCATAAAATTGTTTTTGGCATATGCAATAGTAAAAGACTTTAAAGTTTATCAAATGGATGTCAAATCAGCCTTTTTGAATGGTGACTTAAAAGAAGAATTCTACATAGAACAACCTAAAGGATTTAACCTTTTAGATAGACCAGACATGGTATGCAGACTGAAGAAAGCACTTTATGGACTTAAACAGGCCCCAAGAACTTGGCATGAGAGACTTGATGGTTATCTCACCAAAATTGGATTCAAGAAAGGAGCAACAGATTGCAACTTGTTCACAAGAGAAACACCTAATGGATTACTATTAGTTGCCATATTTGTTGATGACATTATCTTTGGAGGTAATGACAAGCTTAGAATAAGATTTGCAAAACAAATGTAGAATGAATTTGAAAAGAGCATGATTGGTCCTATAAAATACTTTTTGGGACTAAATGTAAAACAGAAAGATAAAGGAATATTCATTAATCAGTCAAAATATGTGAAGAAAATATTGAAAACCTTCAAGATGGAGGATTACAAGCTAGTATGCACTCCTATGATCATAGGAAGTAAACTTTCAAAAGATAATGACTCCACCGAAGTTAATAAAACATTGTACAAATCTATGATTGGAAAGCTTATTTATATAACTCAATCAAGACCTGACATATCTAATGCACTTGGCATTGTTGGAAGATTTGCAGCTGAACCCAAGCATAATCACCTAATGGAAATCAAGAGGATATTTAGATATCTTATGGGAACTATAGAATATGGTTTATGGTATCCTAAATCAGAGAATACACAACTTCATGTGTATACTAATGCAGATTGGGAAGGTTGTATTGATGACAGGAAGAGCACTTCAGGAGTAGTATTTCTTGGAGAAAGGTTGGTATCTTGGACAAGCAAGAAGAAAAACTATATTTCTCAGCCAATGACAGAGGCAGAATATGTTGCAGTAGAACTAAATTGTACAACAATTTTTTGGAATAAGTAGATGGTTAAATACTTTGGTATTCAAGTTGATTATCCTATTGTTATTCATTGTGATAACACCAGTACTATTAACATGTCTAAGAACCCTGTGATGCACGCAAAGACAAAACACATAGAGTTCAAGTACCATTTTCTAAGAGAAGAAGTTGCAGACAAGGAAGTGAAATTGGAATATGTAACCACAAAAGATCAGTTAGCAGATATTTTCACAAAGCCTTTAGCAAACGATAATTTTGAGTATCTAAGGGAGAAGTTGAGATTAATTCCCTCTCCTAAGTCTGATTAGAGAAAGCAGCAAGTACATAAGTCTTGTGTGACTAATGAATGGTTGACTACTCTACTTCTAGAGTAGTACCTATGCATAATGGTTTATCACACCCTTTGCCATTGATATCAATGGGGGGGTATGTACTAAAAAAAAGGAACACAAAAAAAGAGCTAAACAAGGAACACATACAAGGAGCTTATACTCTGGGGGAGTATACATATAAAACACAGTCCATGTAACTGCAGTAGTGTAGATGAATCTTTGATGAGGATATTGAGAAGATTGTAAAAGAAAGAAGACACCATGAACATAAGTTGTTTTATCATATGTTGCCATCAATGTCAAATGGGGAGATTGAAGGAGATTTGATTCTGAATAGTTGATTGATTGTATGTTTGTCATTGATGACAACATATAATACACAGTTGTACTTCTATATGTACTTATCCATATGATGACATGAAGACTTGTGTGGATAGATATATGTTTTTGACATGTTTATTATGCTATGTTCATACACGTAGACCCAGATATGATGTTTTAGTAAAGATATGTAATTCTGTTATTGACGATTATAGTTTTGAAGGAATAACAGTTTAAGGCTGACATATGTAAAATGTTTCTAGAGTTGTGCTTATCATCAGGATATGTGTGTGTATATTCATGATTAGTTATGAGTTGTTGATATTACACTAAAGGTGCCAAATGTATTTCAAGAATATTGCAAAGTTATGGTTAAATTGGTGAAGCCGACTTAGTGAAGTGACATGCCTATTCAGTTTGTACTTGCGCGGTTGTAATTATGCTTACGCACTTAGTAGAGCCGACAAGGATGTTATGAAGAATTTTCTAATAGGTCCCATGATCTCATACTTTGTGAATGTACTTATAGAAGGTCATTTGTGATAAGAAGAGTTGCAAAACCCATAGATAAGAAAAGAAGAACAGAGTGTTTAAGCAACAGAGCTATATTTATCATATGTTGATAATATAGATATTGAAGTTGAAACTTTTAGAATATAGACAAGATTTTTATAATGCTTTACAAGAGGTTAAAGCATTGGCACACAAAAGGAACTGATCAGAGAAGCAGTTTCACAAACAACAGTTCACCTTGTTGATACAGTGTGTATCAAATAACCAGAAGGTTGTAGCCTTCACTACTTGGACACTGAGTCCACCACCCCTAACAGGGTTATTGTAAAAGAATCCTAATAGGGTCAAACCCTTAACTAGGTCACTATACTACTGCATTGTAATGAACAACTCCTAACAGGGTTGAAAGATCTTTCAACAAGGATTACTATAAACAGTACAGTTCTTTGTGGGTACTAATTCCCACTGGGGTTTTTACCATTTGGTTTCCCCATAAACAAATTGATGTGTTGTGTAATGTGTTATTTGAATATACATTTAATTTATATCAATCTAGATTAATAGGTACAAAATATTTTAAGTTGTGGATAACTAATTCACCCCCCGCTCTCAGTTATCCTTGAAGTATTCTAACAGTATGATGTTTAATCACTTGGATTCCCCAGCGGAGTCGCCAATTTGTTAGGGTTTTTTCTTCCAGGGCCTCTAAAAATGCTTGAATACTCTGACTCAAGCAAGAGAAAACACTAATTGATGAGGTATTTTGATAACACTGGGGATACCTATTATCACCTCCTTTTTTGAGATCCACTGACTCAGGCAGGTTTTACCTATGATTGATTACTGACTTGACAATATCTTTAGAGTGGATTTTGCTTATGTGATGAATGCTCTGTTCCTATATGGATACATAAATGGGAATGAAAATAACTATGATTATTCTTAGGAAAATATTTACAATCCAAATCATTATCTTGATGATGACAGATAGCAACATAATAAGGAATTTCATCTTTCTTTCATTTTACAATTCTTATGAATTTAGGAGGAATAACCTATTTGATTTTCTCTTTAAGAAATCAACACATTTCAACTGTAAACTCTGTGAGTAAAATTGATTTTAAATATATTCTCTAAAGGTAAGTGATTTTGAATAGTCTTAAATATTTTGGATGATGATGGATCACCAAACAAGTTCTAGACCAGTGCTTATCCTTGGGCTATAGAGTCAAAAGATATACATCCACAAAAAATAAACAAATAAAAGTACTGTAGGATGCCTTACAACCTATATAAAACTTAGGGAAAGTGCCTTATAAATTACCCTGTCACTCCCACAATGTTATATCAAATCCTCAATTACTGTTGTACTCTCTGAAACAACTCACAAAGTTTAATTCTCCCCTTAGAAGAAACTTGTAAATAATTAGATAGCTACCTTGTAGCCAATATGCTTAACATGCCTTAAAAATTAAACATAAAAGAGTTATCTCAATAAGAAAAGAGATGACAACATTATGGAATAAAGCTGCACTGTATTTTATTCATAAATTTCTACTTCAATACATATCAAGGCTAAAAGCTCAAAAAACACAGACTAAAATCTAGAAGTCTGGCTTGCCAATCTATTTCATCTCTCTCTAAAACTATTACATTTGATCTATCTATAGGTATTAAACCATCTTGGAATCCTTAAGTAAACAGTGCAACAAGCTTCGGATGGTTTAAGGAACCTAACCCTAAGAACATAGAAAAGACAAAAAAACAAGAATGTTCAAGCGATGGAAGACAAGAATAAGGGATGAAATCTAATCTTGTTTTTGTCTTCACATGGATTCTGACACCTTTGTCTTATAGTGTTCAGGATAGTATCTAATATTTGTATTGAGACCAAGTGACCACCATTTTAGGCTAACCTACACTTGTATTTTATGACTACTAACCTCCCTGTGCTCAATGATCATGCGCCAAGTGTTCCTTTCTATTCTTCATCCAAGATCACTTCTTCTATTTCAATAGGTTTCTTTTTCTTTGGTTTTGTCTTCAAATCCCATGCTGTCACATCCTCCTCTGTAGGCAAATTGAAGCTCTGAATACTCTGTAGTTGTGCTTTCTGCCTTTCCCATCTGACATCAGATATGCCTTTGACATCAACTAAGAATTTATTAATGTCAGTCTCTGCTTTAAAAGCCTCATCCAAAATTTTATTAAAACCTTCCATATCAAGATCAAAATCTATAATAAATGCCTCTTTACTAGGCAGTCTGCTGTCAAATTCATTTCTCCGGGCCTCCAAGGCCTTAATCTGATCATCTTCTCCCTTTAGTGGAGGAACAAATCTATTGAAACTCAATCCAAACAGGCTCATCTTTACCTCTATCTAATTTAATTTACCTTTAAAGAAAGGTAAAGTCACATTTACTTTTTTGATCTCATCTTCTACCTCTGTCACAATCTCTGGAAGATCTGGCCTATGTGGCAGTAAAGAAGCCAACCTCTCAAATAGTTGTATCCTAGAAGACCATGTTATGAAAAAAGGAGTCAAAATGGAGATGTACCCTATCACCTCAATATGTAAAGTAGGTAACTTATTATATCCATTTAGGATTATATCAGTTTTATCTTTTAAGATATCAATCCTATGTTGAAGTATATTCAACAATGCATTTATGGCAACTTCATTATCTTTTTTATCCATATCATCTATTTTTACTTCTTCCCCTATTTCAACCTTTTCTTCTATTTCTGGAGGCTGTTCTGAAGGTACATATACCACTTCTAGATTTTTACACAATTGTTTAGTTAATTCAACAATTACCTTATCTTGTTGATGAATCTTGATGTGACACAATTATCTATCCTTAGCCAGAGCACTAGCTTCCTCTATTAGGACACGACATTTCTCAGACAACTGCTTTGTCTTGTCTTCATTCAACTATGCCCAGTGTGTCATTATTTGAGATATTTCCAGATCACCTATGTTTTGGACTATCCATACCATTTGGTTTCCCACCATGCTCTCTTGGATATTTAGCAATTGAGGCTTCTGGTCCTTAGGACATAGACTCCACATGGAAAATGCTTGGGAATTAGTACTATATCTAAATCCCTTGATCATATCACCCATTTGAATCTCAATGGTCATCTTTAAATCTGATTTCTTTCTTATTTGATTTATTATGAATTTTCAAGCTAAATCCCAACCTTCAGCAAGCAACATGCCACTTTCCAACACAAATTTTCTGGCTTCTTCAGGAGTGATGTCTTCAGTCTAAGGATCATATGACTGTAGAGATAAGAGAGCCTCATTTGTCATTGCTTCTTCACCATCTTTTCTCAATTGGTCTCTCATCTCATCCTTCTTTCACCATCTAAAGAAATCTTTGAATTCATCAGTTTTAATGAAATCATCATCTTGCAAGAACTGCTATTGATCGATCAATCTCTCATCTATACATGTTCTAAGAGGCAATTCTATGTTTTCTTCTACCTCTTGCTGTAGTTTCTTTCCTTTTCTGATTTCCTTTCTCAAATTATGATCATATACTCTATTACCAAGAACAAGAGCACTTACTTTATCCTTTTTTCTCTCTTTTCTTATGTAAGCCTTATCATGAGATGTCTGACCCAAATCAACCTTTTGTCAAATCTATAATGTGTCCCTCTTCTCCTTGTACCTGAACTGCTCCTGCAATATTTTGTTGTAGTTGATCTATATGAGATGGACTAATATATTCTTCTTCACTCTCACTTTCATATTCAGACTCTGAATATTCAGGTTCTTGTCCTCCCTTTTTTACATCTAGAACTCTATCCAATTGTTCACAAAGTGTGTAAAAGTTGTCCAACATAGCTTTGATTTTATCAAAATATGGCAAATTAGGGTAAAAACCTCCAAATGCTAATCCATTTCTTTTTATCTATTTTTCTAATTTCAATAGCTCTTGGATTTTTCTCTTCTATTCCTCACTTCTTCTTCATCAATTATATTCCTAGTAGCATCCTCCTCCACACAATCACCATGCACATATGTATTTGGTATGGTAGGAGTTAGGAGTTTCTTAGCTCCTACAGTGAATCCCTCTGGATCAATATAACTATACAATGTTTCTCCCATCTTACAACTTTCCAACCACTTACTAAATCAATAGCACCTTTGCCAATTATAAATTTAAAGATCTTGAACTTCCTATGGGTTAATGTCCCCTTTCTATGTGGTGCAAAGTGTTCATTATCAGTTAACAAAATCTGCCAAATAAATTCCATTGCTGCAACTCTTGATGGCACATGATATGGTAGGAAATGGGGAGGATGTGTGCAACCATACACTCTAATCATAGTGAAATTCTCCTCTAAAAAGAAGTCTCCCCAATTGTTATCACCTTCCCACTTGTCAAAATACTCACATGGTCTTAACAATTGTAACACTTTTACTGGAAGTCTAGTCTTATTGACACCCGAACTCTGCATCAAAGGATAAACAATCCAGTTCTCAAATCCACAAAAATCACAGTCCTTGGAAGTGAAATTTCATATCTTAATCGAAAATTGGACACGATTAGGCTGGTTACGATGAATTCTTTTGGGGTTTAAATTTTTTACATCCATAATGCCATAATTAAAATGAAATAAAAGATGCATCAAAATAGAATAGTATACAAATTTGGGATCTTTATCCTTCTTCTGTATGGCTACAAACTCTTCATGCATCCTGTCAATAATATATTGGATATAGTCATAACTGGTGCTGGAATGCACATCTTGTAAATCCAAAACCATTATCAAAATCCCAACATTTATCTTCTCAGCTCCTCCATCTCTACCCAGCACCTTACACAAAGCATATGCAATGTATTTGATATAAAAATGTAAATCCTTGAAACAATAAGGTGCAGTTCCTGGTAAAGGGACAATATGGTTTCTAACTTTTTTAAGGATATATTTCTGTAATTGATTCCTAGCAATTCTAGGTTGTATCCTGTATCTTTCCTCCTGCTTTGTGATGTTAATTTGAGTAGACATGGTACTATACAAGCTGAAGGCTTGCATAAAAGAATTCCTATTTAAAATTAACAATGCAGTACCATCACTCTTTTTAATTGTCTTTTACAAGGGGTCATAATGGTTTTCTAGACCTAGAAATAGGTCTACATCTATGAAGACATCAGGAACAATTAACCTAGCCAAACCACTAGTCCAAGGGTTTGATATTGGTATGGCTTTATCAACATTCTTATAAAAGTAATTGTAAAGAGAAAAACCTGTAGACCCTAGTGTCTGAGCATCTCTGATATTGCAGTACTCAGGTTCTTCTCCTCCTTTTTTTACGTCTAGAACTCTATCCAACTATTCACAGAGTGTGTAAAAGTTGTCTAGCATAGCTTTGATTTTATGAAAATATGGAAAATAAGGGTAAACACCTCCAAAAGCTAATCCATTTCTTTTTATCTATATTTCTAAATTCAACATCTCTTGGATTGTTTCTCTTTTATTCCTCAATTCTTCTTCATCAATTATATTCCTAGTAGCATCCTCCTCCATACAATCACCATGCACATATGTATTTTGTATGGTACGAGTTAAGAGTTTCTTATCTCGTGCAATGAATCCCTCTGGATCAATATACCTATATAGTGTTGCTCCCATCTTACAACTTTCCAACCACTTACTTACTAAATCAATAGCACCTTTGCCAATTATAAATTGAAAGATCTTGAACTGCCTAGGGGTTAATGTCCCCTTTCTATGTGGTGCAAAGTGTTCATTATCAGTTAACAAAAGCTTCCAAATAAATTCTATTGATGCAACTCTTGATGGCACATGATATGGTAGGACATGGGGAGGATGTGTGCATCCATACACTGTAATCATAGTGAAATTCTCCTCTAAAAAGAAGTCTCCCCAATTTTGATCACCATTCCACTTGTCAAAACACTCAAATGGTCTTACCAATTGTAACACTTTTACTGGAAGTCTAGTCTTATTGACACCCAAACTCTGCATCAAAGGGTAAACAATCCAGTTCTCAAATCTGCAAAAATCACAGTCCTTGGAAGTGAAATTCCATATCTTAATCCAAAATTGGGTAGGATTAGGCTGGTTACGATTAATTCTTTGGGGGTTTAAATTGTTTACATCCATAATGCCATAATTAAAATGCAATAAAAGATGCATCAAAATAGAATATTGTAAAAATTTGGGATCTTTATGCTTCTTCAGTATGGCTACAAACCCTTCATGCATCCTATCAATAATATATTTGATGTAGTCATAACTAGTGCTGGAATGCATATCTTGTAAATCCAAAACCATCATCAAAATCCCAACATTTATCTTCTCAGCTCCTCCATCTCTACGCAACACCTTACACAAAGCATATGCAATGTATTTGATATAAAAATGTAAATCCTTGAAATAATAAGGTGCAGTTCTCGGTAAAGGGACAATATGGTTTCTAACTTTTTAAGGATATGTTTCTATAATTGATTCCTAGCAATTGCAGGTTGTAACCTATATCTTTCCTCCTACTTTGTGATGTTAATTTGAGTAGACATGGTACTATACAAGCCAAAGGCTTGCATAAAATAATTCCTATCTAAAATTAACAATGCAGTACCATCACTCTTTTTAATTGTCTTTTACAAGGGGTCATAATGGTTTTCTAGACCTAGAAATAGGTCTACATCTATGAAGACATCAGGAACAATTAACCTAGCCAAACCACTAGTCCAAGGGTTTGATATTAGTATGGCTTTATCAACATTCTTATAAAAGTAATTGTAAAGAGAAAAACCTGTAGACCCTGGTGTCTAAGCATCTCTGATATTGCAGTACTCATCTACCAATATGTTGGCATTTGCCCTCTTGTTTTGTGTAGATCCAGGTAACAGCTTCAAAAATTCATCAGAGATGTTCCTCTTTCCCTTAGCATCTTTATCCACCTCATCACTCTTCCCACTGGTAGATGCCACACTAACTTCTTTACTATTTTTGTTTTGTTCTCCACTTCCTTTTCATCAATATTGGAACAAATCTTCTCTTAGGACACCTTACCCTTATCTTGTGCACTGAAGACAATTCAAGAATTTTGAAAACTAAATAATTACCCTAAAATTGATAAAAAATTCACTGAATTAACAATTCTTTCTTCTTGGACATAGAAAACCTAGCAAATTTTCCACTCTAAAATTATGGATGCATGATGAATGAAAACAAACCTTTATGGAAATTTTACAAAGTACCTAGATCATCATTGAAGAATCAATGAATTATGCCATCAAGTTTACATGTTGTGGTATTAATTGAATTCCTAGGCGTAGCTCATGAATGTGACAGGAAATCAAATTCAAATGAGTACTTTTCAGAAAAAATCTTATAAAATTTGAACAAAATCACATGTTTTGATATGATTGGCTCTTTATAAGACATCTTAGCTACCTTTTTCACATAGTCATTAATCCTCTTCATTCCTATTGGTCAATGAATTTCCACATTGTCATGTCAGCAACTGCCATTTATAACTATCACTTTTCATATCTGGCGACCTAGCGACTATGCATTATCTCCTTGTCGCTGATCAAATCTCTTACCTCAAATTTCTTCTGGAGATCTGGCAATTATGTGACTCTTTCCACCTTGTCTTAACTATGGTTTACTATGGTGATCATGTGACTCAAAGAATCCAAGTCACTAGTAGAATAGCCTAACTCAGAGTTTATTCGGAGACCCCACGACTATGGTTACTTTTCCATCTATTACACTCTGATCGCTAAGTCTCTGAGTGCTCTTTTCCTCTTACGAGACCCCGTGACAACCCTTAGTCACCTAATCACTAAATAAATCTACTCTTTAATATTTCCTTTGGAGACTTAGCAACAAGGCTTATGAAACTTTATTTTATCATTTCATTTTAAATTCACTTTAGAGACTACGCGACTAAAGCTCAATCTAAATGTCGTGAGAATATTTTTACTCTATTCAAATTTTATAGACTCAGTGACTACCATTGATCTTATCTCATTTTGCATCTGATGGCTCCGCCAAGTCACTGAATACATTCTTGAAACCCTAAATCATCTGGAGACCTCATGAACATAGTGAAATACATACCTTTACATTTTTTTTTTAGTATCTTAATTGCCAGATGGTACTTTTCCATTTGGAGACCACATGACTGATGTCTTGTGCTTTATTCACTTTGGACACATGTCTCATCATTAGTTGTCTATCTCCAAGTCGCTAGAAGAATGCTAACTTATCAAGTTTGACCAACGAGTACCCGACCACTATATATTTCATTTCAATTTGCAGTTTGTCACCAAGTCTCTAAACCTTTTACTTAAGTTACCTTTTATCTGGAGACATGGTGACTGAAGCCTTTTAACTTATCACTAACTATGTTTTTATTCAGAGACCCCATGACTATAGGAAATGCTAAGTCTCATGATAATTTACTAACCATAGGATATACTGTGCGACACTGTGACTTAACCCTTTTGTCTCCATGTCACTAGATCATGTTTTTGTCATTGAGAGACTTTGCGACAAAGGCTTATCGCTAAGTCTCATGACTTATAAAGTATATTATTTTCCACTTAGAGATATCCTGACTAAAGTCAATCACTAAGTCTCATTATGAAATGGAATATTCATTTAACATTAGGAGACTGGGCGACTAACCTTAAAAAGCACATGACCTTTTTATAACTTAACCTTTTCAAAAAGTAACTCAAAATTATAATCCAGATTAACATATCTAGGGTTTTTTAACACTTTTGCATATAATGAAACCTAAGATAGTGTTTTTTACCATTTCTCTGAATTTTGACCTAATAACATGCAATTTTCTCAGGGACCTTGTAGCTTTGGACACATTTTCAGTTTTTGTGCACTTCTAAATTATGAAGATATCAAAAAATTTAGGGTAAACACCAGAACTAGGAATACAACCAATAGAGCCAACCCTATTAAAGGTTACAATACACACTATTAGGTGTGACCCTGTTAGAGGATTTAATAACCCTGTAAGGAGTCGCCTTGTTAGAGGTCTTCAAACACTTCAATATATAAATGTCACCCTATGGGAGGATTTACAAAAGACTTTTAAGTCTACTCTGTAAAGAGATTTGGATCACTGCTACAATTGTTAGAGAGTAACAATGGATTGACCTGTTTGTCGAAGCAACTATCTTTTCTGATTCAGATCTCTGCTCTGGCTTTAAACTAGATCCTTACTAATCAAATATTATATTGCAGCTCTTTTTGGATGTTCTATCCTTAATCAGAATCCCATCTTATTTCTCCTTCAATATTCATATCAAAACTATGCCATATATTTCTACTTATTACTTCCACTTACTTACATCCACACATTCAATCCAAACTTGACCTTGTATATATATGATAGGTCTTGTCAAGTCGACTTGAATAACCTTCCAAATAAATAATAAAACTTAAGTTTGTCGGCTGCATATAACTAATTAAACATAAAATGTAAATTATTGTTAGTCGGCAGACACTAAAAGTATAACTCAGTTAACATTGTAATCCTTCAATGCCCAACCTTTACTGTAATGCCCAAGTGAACTCAGTTAGAACTGAAAATCACTTTGGTCTTCTTCAATGCTCAAGAGAACTTGGCATACACTGACTGTGCTCAGTTTAGGTATAGACATTTGTGTAAACATCAATGGCAATACACAATTGAATAATTTTCATCAACACTACCTTGCTTGTGTGGCCCTTATGTAGCTTCCACATTGGATCCACCTCATCAATCCTCTTCCATCCTATATCTTCATTTAAATTTGAATCCCAACCATCCATTTCCTTCCATTTCCTATAAATAGGATCCTATCCTCACACATTTTATCTATAATTTTGCATTATAGAGTTACTATTCTAGTTTTCTAATCCATTTCATATTGTTATTTTGGTCATATAGTCTTAGAATTCTTATCATTTTCATGTTAGTTTAAATCTAGATCATATCTCATTTGCATTGATAATCTTGTTGCATCCATCTAGTATCAGGGATAACTTTAAGAAACCCCCTCCTAGGAAAAAGTGTAAAATCCTGGCGAATCGTACATTAATTTAGGGGAAATTTTTTAATGATGATGGCGAAGTTTTTTTTCAAATTAAGAAAAAAATATAAAGTCGTAGGCGATTTTGTCCCTCTCGAATGAAAATTCCATAAAAT
>MU228464.1:395378-414824 GCA_018584345.1 Thuja plicata | reverse complement strand
ATATCCAAATTTGGCGAAGCCCGCGTAATTTGAACACGTCTTTTGTTATTTGCGAGGCTATTACGGGTCGCCCAAGACGAAGTATGAATAATAAAGTTGGCGAATTGGGGTCGGTTTGAGACACGCGTCTGCAAAATGCCGGGCGAATTTGGGGCCGCCTATAAATATATTTATAAAACTAGTGGCGAATATAGGCCGTCCATTTGGGGTCGCCTAGAAATTATAGGTGAATTTTTATATTTTATGGGGACCAAAAAATAGATTCCATTGGCGATAATCTGTAAGAAAAGTATAAAATTAAATATCGCGTGGGGCGATGGGCCCGGGCATTGGACCGAATATTAATAATGGGCAGGCGATAGGGTGAAACGAATATATGTAAAACAATCGCCAATTCCCCGCTCGCCGACATGCGACATTCGCCAATTGGCGAATAATCGCCACTAAAGTTATCGCTGTCTAGTATACTATCTTGCATAAATCATGTTAATCTTCTTAGTTTTGTCATTATACAATAATTTATTTTTATTATCTCTCATCTTAGTTTCATACCTACTTTGTTTTAGTTTTATCATATTATTCTCCATCTAAGTTGCAATAATGGCTTCATTGGATCTTCAACAAGCTTTGCATTTTTTGGGGAGTACAATATTGTGTTTGGAGAGTATATCCACTGTATAGTCAGAAAATGGAAGCACTTCCATGGTAGACTAGTTTATCCTTCTGAGTAAGTGGTTTGGGGTAATATCAAGCACCTTGAATGGGTTCCTAATCTAGACCTGCTTTTCCCCCTGTTCTGCACCACCTTCAATTTCTTTCCAACTTGATTTTTGCATCCTAGACTGCAGATTTGAGATCTTTGACCTTAGGGTAAGGGTTGACCTTTTGGGTCTATGTTGACCTCGACCCTAACCTAGGTCGAGGTCAACCTTGACCCTGACCTAGGTCAAGGTTGACCTCAACCTTGACCTAGGGTTCAAACTTTAGGGTCTTCCAGTTTCTGGATGTCGATCTATGCAAAAGTTATTTCCCGCTTCCAGGTCAGCTGTTTCAGGTTCCGAAGCGTCGATTCCTAAATTATATTTAACATAGGTCCTCTCCTAGGGGTAAAGGATTTAATGGGAATTTAATTGTCCTATGTCGGCCTCCTTAGAAGATTGTTCCCTAATTTCATATAAAAGGAAGCCTTCTCCTCTCATTTTCTCTAAGTCTTCTCATCGTGATTAAGCATTCTCAAATTATCTTCAAGCGCAATTCAATCAAGCATTCAAGAAATAATTCAAGAAAGTATTCAAGCAATATTTCAAGAAAGCATTCATCCATCCTCAAGCATTGTAGCATCCATTTTCATGAAGGAGATCCATTGGAGGCCATTGAAGGATTCAAGCTACATAGTGCCCTTTTTGGTGATCTCTCCATCTACCTTCCTCCAAGCCTCTTCCAAATCAAGAACCCATTCAAGACTTGGTGTTGGAGATCTAAAAGAAAGAGATTGAAGACATCATACATTATACATTCCACATTCTAGATCCATTGGTGCATACATACTTGTGGATTGAAGGATTTGAATCCTCCACAAGGACTTTTACAAGCAAGGTGAATTTATGGATTTACTTTGTTTACTTTTGCAATTTCAATTACATATATTTGAGGTTAATTTCAAAACTGGAGTTTGACCAAGGCAAACCCCTCCCCCCCAACTAAAAATATCTTTTTCTTGCAGGTACAGGTTCGGGACTGCGAATTTGGACTCAGATTTGGATACCCTTTTAAGCAAACTTTCAAGATCCGCGAACAGACTTTCTGTCAGACCTATGTAGGTCAGGGTCGACATTTTTGGGTTAGAGTTGACATTTGTGGGTCAAGGTCAACCTTTTTCATAAGATGACATCAGAACAAAAAATGATTTCTGGGTTTTGTTCATCTCTGCATTTCCTTTCCAAATCATACTTCAGTTTTTCCAGAAATAGTCTAAAGACCTCAGAAAATAGCATTCTTTGATCTGCAATATTTCAAGGTTAGTGCATTTCTCCTATCCATTTCAATTCAAATCCTTAAGCATTCTAAATCTATCACACATTCATTCCTTTCCATAAAAATGGGGAATTTAAGACTTTCTTTTTTGCTCTCATTTCCAAATGATTGATTCATTTGTGCGTTGATCCTTTTTGGATTGGTCAATTTGGATCTTTCCTTTGTGCATCTTGGGATAGAAGAGGAAAATCTTATCTTTCCCCCAGTTATTTCAAATGTTACATGTTCTTATGCTACATTTTGGTGACCTCTATTTTATATGTTACATCCACATTCTCCAATCAATGAGAAAAACAATGGATTGTAGGTACATCCATTTTGGCTCAATTGAAAGTGTGTCAGTAATATTTGTTAGTTAGGTGTTTTGATTACCTTGTTCTACTTTTTTATGCTTGAATACATAGGTTATATTCTCAAATATACACTTTAGTAGAAAATTTCCACACATATTTGTTGGTGTTTGTGGAAGGAAAGGAATACATGATCTTCAAGGAAAGGAGAATAGTGTTGATAGTATGCTAATCATTCTTAACAAAAAAATCTTGGAGAACATTTTTGTTTCTAGATGGAAAATTCCTATTGTCCCACCCTCTAATTGGGATAGTGCAGTTGCTACAATTTGGAAGCTTCTTGGGGACTTTAAAAAAATTGATAATTCTAAAAAGGTTTCCAGATCCATCACTAAATGGAAATCTCCTAGACCACCTTGGTGTAAACTAAACTTTGATGGGGTGACTAGGGACAGGAAAGTGGATGGGGGTGGTATAATTAAGAGTCATGGAGGCTGCTTAACTTCTACATATACATGGAAATTACATGAATATACATGCAACAATTGTTAAAAAAACTGAGACGGGCGGGGGGGGTGAATTAGTGGCCTCAAAAATTAATCCAAAACTTTATACCCCAACTATAAACCTCTAGTTATCTTCAATCCTACAAGATGTATACCCTTAGCTAATATTATCCAATAACTACTACTTGGAGTTCACTGTTAATCCTTTATCTTAAGCTTTACCGAATAGCAGTCTAGCCTTTACCGAAATACAGTAAATAACTTAGTGTTTACTAATCAATCTTGTTTTAGTAATGTATAAAGAAAAAAATCAAAGCAATGAACGATATACACATTTGACACATGGATTTTTAAAGTGGAAATTCTATTAAGGAAAAAACCACTTGGGGCTGGTAACCCAAAACTTTCACTCTTCTGAAGTGAGCTTGGTGAAGAGCCAACCCTATTATAGGTTAAAAACACATTGTTAAGTGCGACTTTGTTAGAGGATTTAATATAATAGTTAATCACTTGATATCTGGCATTTCAATAAGCTGTCTTCATGAGAAAATTTTTGATACTCCTTGTGATGTATCTCGTTATCTAAAGGATAGTTAAATCCCACTCTGTTAAGAGATTTTGAATCAATGGTTAAACTGAAATAGTATATGATATGTTCATATATACAACATAAACTTGTAGATTTTTAGATCTATTGTAAGCTCATAATACCTTTCTGATCAATGTTTCTTTTCTTTGTCTTTGCTCAACTTCTTTCTACTCGGTGATGCTATTGCTTCTCTATTGCTCGCTGTCCACAAAAGTATTTATCTTTGTTCTTTAGCTTGTTTGATCAGGACTGTATGAAGAATTCTTTTCTTCATTAGTTTTATCTTCAACATCCTCTTCTATTCTTCTCCCCCAATTCATAATGAATTATCTTGTCTCTTTTATAGACATAATTTAACCATTTCTAATTCCTTGTCTTTCTTGTTCTTGATGTGATCTGCAATTCTTGTCATTCTTTCTTTAAAGCTTGCTTTAGTTTTATCCCACAGATTTCTACTTGATAACTGGAATAAAACAACTTTAAGTCTTCAAGCTTATCTCTAGATTTTAACCGGTTGATGAAAAAAATGTAATCAATCACTTAACTCCATATTTAGCTCCTACGAGCTAAGTCTTTTTATCATTTCTGAACTTCAGCTCTTATCGGTCTTTAACTCCTTGTTAGCTCGGTCTTGACTTTAGTTGTCCTCAGACATCTCTGTCCGTCGGGGTTATTTATCCATCAGGAAACACTATGACTTTTAGTTCTTCTCAGGTTACACTTAGGTTCTTTTCGGTAATGCTTGCTTGGGTATCTTGGTCAGGTATCACTATGACTTCTTCCTGGGGTTCTCTATCTATCAGGGTGCACTGGCTGTCGGTGTTTGTTCTCACTTGGTGCATACTAAAATTTTATGCATTACTAATAACATAACCTTTATCTCTTTGATTCTTTGAATTCTTTGACAATATGTATATAACGAATTATATTATATCAAGTTGACATCAATGAAAATACAATACATTAACTGATTTAATGTCTTGCATTAACTTTCTGCAGCTTGGTGATCATCAACTTAACATCTTGAAACATTCAATCAATTATAGTTCACCAATATCTCCCTTTGGCATTGATGGAAACATAATACATTACTACTATTACAATATGAAATATATTAGTTGTAGTTCATCAATCTACAAAACTTATTGTTTTATAACCAATACAAATATCTGGCTCTCGGTAAGCTCTTCTAGCTTATATTTGTTTCTTAGAAAGTACTATCTTAAATTTTCATTCCCTTCACTGGATAGATGTAGAAACTTCAGATTCTATCTCTCCCTTTGATGTAGAATCTCTTCTCTGATGTTTTCTCTCCCTTTGACTATTCCTCTCCTTGATCATCTCTTTTTCATTTTACAGCAGTATAGAATATTTTCTCCCTTTTAGTCATCTCTCCCTTAGGATACTTCTCTCCTTTTAGATGGTTATGATGGATATTTCATATGGATATAATCTCTCCCTTTGATAGCAATGCCAAACTATATCCTTTCTCCTTTTTATAATATACTCCTTGAATTACCCTTTCCATCAGCAATTCAGTAACTCTAGTGTTCGGTGCAGATAAGTACCTTTCTATGTACTGATGTATCTTTGCAGTCCATCTCTTTTCTCACATCAACATATATGACCTTCTAATTCTGTGTAGGCTGATGCAGCCTCCTAGTTAGCTTAGTGACCAATAGACAAGGTTCAGACCCCTAGTCTCTTTCTCAGGTACTCAAATGTATCTTTAGGCAATGGCTTTGTGAATATGTTTGCTAATTGTTCCTTGGATTGAACATATTCTAGTATCACCTCTTTCTCTTGTACTTGTTCTCTTAAGTAATGATAATTTATAGAAATATGCTTAGTCTTAGCATGTATGATAGGGTTCTTTGATATGTTTATTGCACTAGTATTATGACAATAGATAATCATTGGTTCTAGAATTTTCATATTCATACCTTCCAGTAATTGCTTGATCCATGCAATGTTAGAGCAATTTTCAGAAACAACCACATATTCTTCTTCTGTAGTAGATTGTGAGATGCATCCTTACTTCTTGGTTATCCATGTGACAAGTCTGTCACCCATGAAAAATGCTCCTCCTATTGTTCTCTTTCTGTCATCTATGTTTCCAGCCCAACCAGCATCTGTATAGACTTGAAGCTTAAATTTTCCTTCTGTTTTATACCATAATCCATAGTCTTTGGTATTCTTTAGATATCTCAAAATTCTTTTTATAGAATTCATGTGTGATTCCTTGGGATTAGCAGAGAATCTTATAACTATTCCAACTGCATGTGCTATATCTGGTCTAGTATGTACAACATACATGATTTTTCCAATCATTGATCTATATAAGGTTTGATTTACCTTGTTTGAATTGTCTTCCTTTGTCATATTTCATCTATTTTCCATAGGTGTTCCAACTGGCTTGGATTTTTCCATCTTGAAAATATTGAGAACTTCCTTGATGTATTTGTATTGTGCAATATAGATGCTTGCATCGTGTTGAAGAATCTGTAGACCAAGAAATAATTTAATCTCCCCAAACATTGACATCTCAAACTCTTTGCTCATTTCATTAGAAAATGATTTACATAACATATCATTGCCCCCAAATATGATATCATCAACAAATATTTCAGAAATCAAAATGTTATCATCAGTATCTTCTTTTAAATACAGATTACTATTTTCACTTGTTCTTACAAATCCAATACTTACGAGATAGGAGTGAAGTCTTTCATACCAAGCTCTCGGTGCTTGTTTCAATCCATACAAGGATTTGTGTAGTCTACAAACCATGTTTGTCTTGTTAGGATCAAAAAACCCTTCTGGCTGTTCAACGTATACCTCTTCTTCTAGTATTCCATTTAGGAATGCAGATTTGACATCCATTTCGTATACTTTGAGTCCTTTGAATGCAACATAAGAAAGTAAAATTATTACTCCTTCCAGTCAAGAAATGGGTGCCAAGGTTTCTCCATAATCAATACCTTCTTCTTGTGCATACTCTTCTCATACTAATCTTTCTTTGTTCCTTGTGACTTCTCCATTCTCATTCAGCTTGTTTTTGAATTTCCATTTGGTACCAATGACATTCTTTTCATCTGGTCTAGGTAATAATGTCCATGTTTTGTTCTTCTCAATATGTTCTTTCTTCATTCATAGCACTTACCCATTCTTCATTTTCAAGTGCAATATTAATATATTTAGGCTCAATATCACAAATTAAACATGTAGTGTTCAGTGACTTACTTCTTGTTCTCATTCCATCCTTTTTGTCTCCTATGATCTAGTTCTTTGGATGGTGTCTTTTGTCATACTTTGAAAGTAATGGTTCAGCTCTTTGTTCATCATTTTGATCATCATCTTGACCTTCATTCCAATCTCCATCACTCAAAACATCATTTTGAGAAATTTCCTAATTTTTTTTGTTTGCATCCTAATGGTCGGGTGCAATGTTATGTCGCTCGAAAGTGATACACTGTTGCTCAAGCAGAGTGTCAGGTTCTTCATTATAAAGAAACTTGTTGTAATCTTTTGGTTCTTTTCTGCTTTACTCATCATTTTTCTCTGCAAATTCATCTACTCTGACATTTGCACTTTCAATTATTTTTCTAGAGGATTTGTTAAGACATTTATAAGCCTTGCTTTTAGTAGAATACCCTAAAAATATTCCTTCTTCACCTTTGGAGTCAAGTTTTCCATTTCTATCATCTTTCAAAATATAACATTGACTTCCAAAAAAATTTAAGTAGCTTACATTGGGTGTGTATCAATACCATAGGTCATAGGGTGTCTTATTGGTGTCTTTCTTCAATTCTACTTTGTTCAATATGTAGACAAAATTATTGACAACTACCCTCCAGAATGTTTGAGTGATGCCTTTTTATATCATTAGTGTTCTGGCACAATCAACAATGGATCTATTCATTCTTTCAGCAATCCCATTTTGATGTGGTATTCTTGGTGCAGAAACCTGTCTTTTAATTCCATGCTCATTACAGAAGCTAGTGAATTCATCAGAAAAAAATTATCCTCCTCTATCTGATCTTAATCATTTCAGTTCCTTACCACTTTGTTTTTCTACAATAGCTTTATACCATTTAAACATTTTGAATGCTTCTAATTTTTCTTTTAAGAACATAACTGTCATCATTGTAGAATAATCATCAACAGAGAGAATCAAGTATCTATCTCCATACTAGCTCTTTGTTCTCATGGGTTCACATAGGTTAGTATGGACTAATTCTAGAATATAATTAGATGTGTAGGTTTTTCTCTTGAAACTAGACTTTGTCATTTTACCTCTTTGACAATTATTACACATGACATGGTCAAGCTTTGACATGCTCGGTAAACCTCTTACTTTCCTTTTATTTCTTATCCTAATCATGTTTTCAAAATTCACATGACATAACATTTTATGCCACAACCATATATCTTTGTTTCTATCCATTAAGCAAGTGGTGTTAGTATCATCAAGATAGAATAGGTTACCTTTTTTCTGTTCACCAGTTCTGATCAACCTTCCTGATTCATTAAAGATATTTTCCCTTTTGTTCTCAAATGCAACTCGGTGTCCTGTGTTATTTAGTTGTGAAACACTCAATAGATTATAGTTAAGTCCTTTCACCCAATATGTATTTTCACATCTGATCAGATTATTCAACATTATGGTTCCTTTACCTTCAACCAGACAAGGTGAGTCATTACCCATTCTTATTGATCCACTATTATATTACTCAAAAGTTTCAATCTTTTCCTTATCTCTAGTCATGTGGTGAGTGCAGCCACTATAAATAATCCAGACATCATTCCTACTAACCTTAGATATGAGTACAACTTCAACATACCTTTCCTCTTCATCTAAATCATCCTTCATAGAAACAAACAACATCTCAATATCTTCATTAGTTTCGGTGTTAGTATCTCCAGCTTTGTTCTCAGCCAGGTAACAATCTTTCTTCCCTTTGTCATTGTAGTCTTGGGTATCTCTAATGTCAAATTGTCAGTTGCTTCGGTAATATCTGTTATCACCTCTGTCAAACATCTTTTCATATGGTCTATCATTAATTCCATCATCTTTTCTGTTGTTAGTACATCTGGCAGCAAAGTGTCCAATCTCTTTACAATTAAAACATACCAATGGTAATTTACCTTTGCATCTACCTTTTCATCTCTGCAATCTTCTAGCCATTAGTGCTTGAATTTCATCAAGTTCTTGGTCATCACTATCACTTTCACTATGATTTCTCACAATGTGTTTATGACTTGATTTACTTATTTTCAAAGAATATTTGAATGTAGACTCAATAGATGGTAAGACACTATTGTCAAATTTATTCATCTCAAATGAAAAAATTCTACCAACCAAAATATCTAGAGTGACATTGTTATTTGCTACTGCTCTTATTTATTGTATATCAGATACTCTAATAGCATAAATAGGTAGTAAGGTTCTTAAGATTTTACTTACCACTGTTTCTTCTTCAAGGACACTTCCTACTCCTCCGATATCACTGAGTACCTCTTTGATTATGCAAGTGTACTGAGTGATGTTTTCTCCTTCTTTCATTCTTAGGTCAACAAACTTTCCTCTTAGGCTTTTTGCCTTAGCTCTTAGTACATTTGCATCTCCTCCATGTACTAGCTTCAATTTTTACCACATTTTATTTGCAGTGGTGCATGTTTTGACATCTTCAAATTCAGCATCGGAGAGTGAGGAAGAAAGTTCTATCATCATATAATTGTGCTCATTCTTTTCTCTCAATTGATCCTTAATCCTTATTCTTAAGTTTTACCAAATAACAGTCTAGCCTTTACCGAAATATAGTAAATAATTTAGTGTTTACTGATCAATCATGTTTTAGTAATGTGTAAAGAAAAACATCAAAGAAATGAACCATATACACATTTGACACATGGATTTTTAATGTTGAAACCCTGTTAAGGGAAAAACCACTTGGCACTGGTAACCCAAAATTTTCACTCTTCTGAAGTGAGCTCGGTGAAGAACCAACCCTGTTAAAGGTTACAAACACACTATTAAGTGCAACCTTGTTAGAGGATTTAATATAATAGTTAATCACTTGATATATAGAATTTCACTATTCTATCTTCATGAGAAACTTTTTGATACTCCTTGGGATGTATCTCATTATCTAAAGGATAGTTAAATCTAACTTTGTTGAGAGATTTTCTAAATCAATGGTTAAACTGAAACAGTATATGATCTATTCATATATACAACTTAAACTTGCAGATGTTCAAATCTATTGTAAGCTCATAATACATTTTTTATCAATTTTTCTTTTTTGTTCCTTTTCTCCACTTCTTTCTGCTTGGTGATGTTGTTTCTTCTCTATTACTCAGTGTTTGCAGAAATCTTTAGCTTTGTTCTTCAACTTGTTTGATCAGGACTGTACGAAGACTTCTTTTCTTCATCAGTGTTCTCTTCAGTATCCTCTTCTATTATTCTCCCCCAATTCATAATAAATTAGCTTGTCTCTTTTATAGACATGATTTCACCATTTCTAAGTCCTTGTCTTTCTTGTTCTTGATGTGATCCGCAATTCTCGCCATTCTTTCTTTAAAGCTTTCTTTAGTTTTATCCCACAGATTTCTCCTTTATAACTGGAATAAAATAGCTTTAAGTCTTCTAGATTATCTCTAGCTCTTAACTGGTCGATGAAAATAATGTAATCAATCAGTTAACTCCATATTTAGCTCCTTTCACCTAAGTCTTTTTTCATTTCTGAACTTCATTTCTTATCAGTGTTTAACTCCTTGCTTGTTCAGTCTTGACTTCAACTATCCTCGGGCATCTTTGTCCCTCAGGGTTGTCTATCCTTTGAGAAACACTGTGACTTTTAGTTCTTCTCGGGTTACACTTAGGTTCTGATCAGTAATGCTTGCTCAGGTTTCTTTCTCAGGTATCACTGTGACTTCTTCTTGGGGTTCTCTATCCGTCGAGGTGCACTTTCCATCGGTGTTTGTTGTTACTTGGTGCATACTTAACTTTTATGCATTACTAATAACATAACCTTTATCTCTTTGATTATTTGAAGTCTTTGACAATATGTATATAACCAATCAGATTATATCAAGTTGAAATCAATGACAATACAATACATTAACTGATTTAATGTCTTACATTAACTTTCCGCAACTTGGTGATCATCAAATTAACATATTCAAACATTCAATCAGTATATTTCATCAACAATACTGAGGGTATGACATTTCTTTGGGGCCTTAAGATTGCGTTGTCGACAAGAGTTCAAACTTTGGAAATTGAAGGTGAGTCTCGATTAATAATAGAAGCCACAAATGGGACAATGACATCAAGACAGTTTGTGTAGGAGATAATTGATAACATTATATCCTTCCTTGTTGGGTTTGATGAGTTCAACATTCAACATATCTACAGGGAAGGAAATGTGGTTGCAGACTACATGGCAACAATGAGTCTGGACTAGGTAGGCCTACGTTCTTGGAGAAAGGAGAGGTCATTTCCTCTTGGTGGTGTTACCTTTCTGAGGAAGGAGACCCCAATTTAGTTATCCATGGGATTGAACATAGTTTTCATATGTTCCTTATTATGGGGCTTGCTAGCATTACCAATTAACCTTGGTATTATTTTAAAATTCTACCCATTATTATATATGAAACTCCATGAAATGAAGACACCACATAGGTTGCACCTTCAAATATTGCATGTCCCTCATTTTATTATGATGTGGTAAAGGATATGAAAGTTTATTATATTTTGAAACCCTTCAAAAAACATGATATTTTCATCAGCCTGGCATATTTTTTAAGATCTATTAGCATGTCTGAAACTATCAAATTCCCTATATCTTACCAAAAAATGGATTATTCACACGAGGGAATTGCCATTTTTGAGCTAGATATAGGGGATACCACTATGTGCAATAAATACACTGATTAATACCTTTTATCATCCCTTCATATGTTTTTTTTTGTTTCCGACTTGAAGTTCAAGATTTTCCATTGTAATTACTTTGAAAATTTGTTTATCACTCATCATTCTCTCTAATATTGTTTTGTAACTAGAATTATTACTTACTATTCTCTTTGTGAATCTATGGGAGGAGACCGTGTACATGTTGAGCCTAATAAATATGATAAATATAGTAATGATGGAACCATCTAGCATGTGTGTAGAGAGGGAGGAGTTACCCAATTCATTGAATGTATGTCAGGTTCTGAAGAAAGCCTCTCCATGCAATTCATCATCTCATGGGCGGTGAGAAGGGTGACTATGTAGATTATTTCCTTTGAAGTAAATGAGGAGGTGATAGCTCAAGCCACTAGCCTTTTGATGGAAGGACAAAAAATGGAATAAAATAATCAAAGTGCCACATGTGGAAAGCCTCAATCAATTCTTCTTAGGTGAGGAACAACATGTCAAACTCTGTGGGGGCTATGACCGAGAGAAGCTTCAAAAAACCTAGGATAAGGTGTGCTTGATCATGATGAAATATTTTACCTTGGAAGGGTATTTTTGTGTGTATTAGTATTATCATCTCCCTTTCCTCAATTATTTTAGGAATTATACCACTATTTCTATTCCATTTTTTTGCTTCATTCCCTAGAAAGCATTGTTAAAGATGTTCTTGAAGCTAAAAATTTGGACAAGATTTACACTATCTTGCACCAAGAACTTAGGATTAGGGTTTACCATTTCCATTTGGTCATTTTCCCTTCTTGCCCCATTGTTTTGAAAATATTCTTTCCTCCTCAACCCCTCTATCGGCTAGTATCATGGAGACCCCAGATCCTAATAAGAAGAAATCTATTAAAAATATAGCTTTAAAAACCCCTCCCCGGGACCCCTCTCCTCAGACTAATATTATGGATAAGAAGAAGGATAAGAAAAAAAATGGCCCATCGCTCAAAATAAAATCCAAATATTCAAAGAAAGCTAATTTTAACCTCTAGAAAATCATCTCAAACATAGAAATTATTGAGGAAACTAGTACCCCACGTAGGTCCACCAGGTTGGCCATTAAACCTGAAAAAGAGAAAAATATCAAAGGGGCCTTTGACTCTAAGTAAGGGGGGGAAGTGAGAATAATTCCAAGGAAAAATAATATGGCAGGAGGATGAAACCATTTCTGTTACTGCAAGAAGCTGTACTAACATTTCTGAAAGTTTAAAAACAAAATCTATTGATCTCACCTGTGGTTTGAAAAATGAGGTCAATGTCATTCCCACTATCATTGAAAAGGGAAAGGATCCTATGGAGGGTGAATGCAATAAATATGATTCTATCTAGGAGGAAATCGGTAAACAAAGAAAGAAAATGGTTGACGTAGAGAAGCAATTTTATGATTTTACCCACTTTTCCCTTGAGCTTATGCATAGTTTTACCACTACTCTATGCCTACTATAGATAGATGCATCCACTAAAGATGATGATGAAGATACTAACCACAAGGAACTATTTAAGTGTTAGAATAACTGAGAGGGGGGGTGAATCAATGGCCTCAAAAATATTCCAACAAATTAACCAAGAGAAAACTTATTACCATAATTATAAGCCTCTAGTTATCTTCAATCCTACAAGATTGAATGCCTTCAAATAATCTCACCAAATAACTACTACTCAGAGTTCATTGTTAAACCTTATTCTTACTATTTACCAATTAGTAGTCTTTCAATTATTGAAATGCAGTAAATAACTTAGTGTATACTAATCAATCCAGATTAGTTATGTGTACTGAAAAACATGAAAGTAATGACTCATAAACACATTGACACGTGAATTTTTAATGTGGAAACCTTGTTAAGGGAAAAACCACTTGGGAATGGTAACCCAAAATTTTTACTCTTCTGAAGTGAGCTCGGTGAAGAGCCAACCCTGTTAAAGGTTGCAAACACACTGTTAGGTGTGACCATGTTAGAGGATTTAAATAGAATAGTTTGTCACTTGATATTTGGCATTTCTATGCTACCTTTTATGACCAAACCTAGTGTAGTTTGTCAAATGGTATTTGGTATCTCATGCTATCTTCATGAACAAAAATTTTGATACTCCTTAGGATGTATCTCAATATAGGAATGATTTTTAAGTCCTTCTCAAATAAGAGACTTTCTGATTCAATGGTTAAACTGAAACACTAAATGATTTTTTCACATTTATAACTATACTTTACAGATTTTCAGATCTATTTTAAGCTCATAATACCTTTCTAATAAATGTATCTTTTCAATAAATTTTCTCCACTTCTTTCTTCTTTGTGATGTTGTGCTTCTCTATTGCTTAGTGTCTATAGAATTAGCTCTGTTCTTAGCTTGATTAATCAGGTATGGTTGAAGAATTCTTTCTTCATCAGTTTCTCTTCAACATCTTCTTTCTCTATTCACCCCTAATTCATAATGAATTAGCTTGTCTCTTTATAGACATGGTTTCACTGTTTATCAGTTCTTGACTTTCTTTTTCTTTGTGTGATCCATAATTCTAGCCAATCTTTATTTAAAGCTTTACTTCAGATTTATTCCATAGATTTCTCTTTGACAAATGCAATAAAATAGCTTTAAATCTTTTACTTATCTCTGGCTTTAACTTGTCGATGAAAAAAATATTAACAACTAGTTAAATCCTTCTTTAGCTCTTGCCAGCTAGGTATTTTGTCATTTCTAAACTTTCATTTCTTTTCGGTGTTTAACTCTTTGTTAGCTTCGATCAACACTTCACTTCTCCTCAGGCATCTCCGTTGGGGTTGTCTGTCCATCAGGCATCACTGTGAAGTTCTGCTCGTCGATAATGCTTGTGATTCTTCTCATCGGTAATTCTTGTTATTATTCTTGGGTATCACTGTGACTTTCTTCTTAGGTTTCTCTATCCGTTGGGGTGCACTGCCCATTGATGTTTGTAGTCACTTAGTGAATACTGATCTTTTATGCATTACTGAAAGTATAACCTTAATCTTTTTGGCTCTTTGATGTCTTTGAAACTTTGTGTATAACCAATTAGATTATATCAAGTTGACATCAACGACAATATAATACATTAACTCATTTAATGTCTTGCATTAACTTTCTATAGCTTGGTGATCATCAACTTAACATCTTCAAACATTCAATAAGTTATAGTTCATCAATCTTTCCCTTTGGCATTGATGGAAACACACTACATTATCACACTATATTATTATTAATACAATATGAAATATATCAGTTTTAGTTCATCAATCTCTGCCAAATATTTTTTTCTATAACCAATACAAATGTCTACCTTTTGGTAAGCTCATATAGCTTAGATTTGTTTCTTGCAGAGTGCTTTCTTCAATCTTCAATCCCTTCACTAGATAGATGTAGCAGTTTCTGATTCTTTCTCTAATGTTGTCTCTCCCTTTGAATGTTCCTCTCCTTGATCATCTCTTTTTCCTTTGACAACACTAATTCATCTCTCCCTTATGATACTTTATCTCCCTTACATGTTACATCTTTCCCTTATGATATCTTCTCCCACTTTGATGGATATTTCATATGTAATCTCTCCCTTTGGATATTCAAGATATTCTCTCCCTTTCGATAATTATTATCTCTCCCTTTGAATTCTTAGGAACTTCTCTCCCTTTGAAAACAATGAAAAATTAAACATTGATCACGCGAAAGTTATATCCTTTCTCCTTTTAATAATATACTCCTTGAATTTCCCTATCCATCAACAATACAGTGACTCTGGTATTCAGTGTATATATGTACCTTGTTGTGTAGATATGTATCTCTGCATTCCATCTCTTTGATTACATCAAGATGAATGATCTTCTGATTATGTGTAGGATGATGCAGCCTCCTAGTCATCTTACTGACAATTAGACAAGGGTCAGACCCCTAGTACGTTTCTTGGGTACTCAATGTATCTTTAGGCAATGGCTTGTGGATGTATCAGATAATTGTTCCTTTGATTGAACATATTCCAGTATCACCTCTTTCTCTTTCACTTGTTCTCTTAAGTAATGATACTTGATAGCTATATTCTTTGTCTTAGCATGCATGACTGGATTCTTATAAATGTTAATTGCACTGGTATTATCACAATAGATAATCACTGGTTCAAGGATCTTCAAATTCATACATTCCAATAATGGTTTGATCCATGCAATATTAGAGAAGTTTGCAGCAGCAGCAACATATTCTGCTTCAGCAGTAGATTGTGAGATGCATCCTTGCTTCTTTCTTATCTATGTGACAAGTTTTTCACCCATAAAGAATGCTCCTCCAGTTGTTCTCTTTTGGTCATCTAAGTTTCCATCCTACTCAACATCTATATAGACTTGAAGCTCAAATTTTCCTTCTCTTTTATACCATAACCCATAGTTCTCGGTGTTCTTTAGATATCTCAGAATTGTCTTAACAACAGTCCTGTGTGATTATTTGGGATTAGTAGAGAATCTTGCAACTATTCCAACTGCATGTTCTATATCTGGTCTAGTATAAACAACATACATTAGTTTTCCAATCATTGATCTATGCAAGATCTGATTTACCTCATTTGATTTGTCTTCTTTTTTTAGCTTATATCTGGTTTCCATAAGTGTTCCAACTGGTTTGGAATATTCCATCTTGAATATCTTTAATACTTCCTTGATGTATTTTGATTGTGTGATATATATATGCCTGCATCTTGTTGAAGAATCTATAGACCAAGAAATAATTTGATCTCCCCAAACATTGACATCACAAACTCTTTTCTCATTTCATTAGAAAAGGCTTTACATAACATATCATTACCCCCAAAATTGATATCATCAACAAATATTTCAGCAATCAAAATATTACCATCGGTATCTTCTTTTAAGTACAGATTGCTATTTTCACTTGTTCTTACAAATTCAATGCTTATGAGATAGGAGTAAAGTCTTTCACACCAGGCTCTAGGTGCTTGTTTCAATCCATACAAGGCTTTGTGTAGTTTACATACCATGTTTCTCTTTTCTAAATCAAAAAAACCTTCTGGTTGTTCAATGTATACCTCTTCTTCTAGTATTACATTTAGGAATGTAGATTTGACATCCATCTGGTATACCTTGAATCCTTTAAATGTAGCATAAGCAAGTAAAATTCTTCTCCTTCTAGTCTACCAATGGGTGCAAAGGTTTCTCCATAATCAATACCTTCTTCTTGTGCATAACCTTTGCATACTAACCTTGCTTTGTTTCTTGTGACTTCTCCATTCTCATTCAACTTGTTTTTGAATATCCATTTGGTACTGGTGACATTCTTGTCATCTGGTTTTGGTACTAATGTCCATGTTTTGTTCTTCTCAATCTTTTCTATTTCTTCATTTATAGCACTGACCCATTCTTCATTTTCAAGTGCAGTATTAATAAATTTAGCCTTAAAATCACAAATTAAACATCTAGTGTTTAGTGACATAATTCTTGTTCTCATTCGAGCCTTCTTGTCTCCTATGATATGATTATGTAGATGGTGTCTTCTGACATACTTGGCAAGTATTAGTTCAGTTCTTTGTTCATCATTCTGATCATCATCTTGACCTTCATTCTGATCTTCATCGCTCGGAACATCATCTTGCTGATTTTTGGTATTTGTAGCCTGATGTTGAGGTGCAATATTTTTTTTCTCGGGAGCTTGATACACTATTTCTCGAGTAGAGTGTCAGGTTCTTTAGTATAAACAAAGCTATTGTAGTCTTCTGGTTCTTTTCTTCTTTCCTCATCATTTTTCTCTACATATTCATCTATTCTAATATTTGCACTTTTAATGACTTTGTTAGAGGACTTGTTAAGACATTTATAAGCCTTGTTGTTGGTGGAATACCCTAGAAATATACCTTCATCACTTTTGGAGTCAATCTTTCAATTTCTATCATCTTTCAAAATATAACATTGATTACCAAATATTCTAAAGTAGCTTACATTGGGTGTGTAACCATACCAAAGCTCATAGGGTGTCTTTTTAGTGTCTTTCTTCAATTTTATTTTGTTCAATGTGTAGACAATACTACTAATAGCTTCCCTCTAGAATGTTTGAGTTATGTTTTTCTATATCATCAGTGTTCTTGCACAATCCAAAATTGATATGTTTCTCCTTTCAGCAATCCTATTTTGCTGTGGTGTTCTTGGTGCAAAAACCTTTCTTTTAATTCCATGCTCATTGCAATAGTTAGTGAATTCATTAGAAACAAATTCTCCTCCTCTATATGATCTTAAGCATTTGAATTTCTTACCACTTTGTTTTTCTACCATAGCTTTATACCATTTAAACATCTTGAATGCTTCTGATTTTTCTTTTAGAAACATAACTTCCATCATTCTAGAATAATCATCAACAAAGAGAATGAAATATCTATCACCATAGTAACTATTTGTTCTCATGGGTCCACATAGATCAATATGGACTAATTCTAGAATAGAATTAGATGTATGGTCTTTTCTCTTGAAACTATACTTTGTCATTTTACCTTTTTTAAAAATTTTACACATGATATGCTCGGGCTTTGACATGCTCGGTAATCCTCTTACTTTCCTTTTATTGCTTATCTTAATCATGTTGTCAAAATTCACATGACATAATGTTTTATGCCACAACCATATGTCTTCGTTTCTATCCATTAAACAAGTAGTTTTTATATCATCAAGATAGAATAGGTTACCTTTTCTATTCACTAGTTCCGATCAACCTTCCTGATTCATTAAAGATCTTTGCCTTCTTATTCTCAAATGCTACTTGGTGACCTGTGTTATTGAGTTGTGAAACACTCAATAGATTATAGTTAAGTCCTTTTACCCAGTATGCATTTTCACATTTGATCAGGTTGTTCAACATTATGGTTCCTTTACCTTCAACTGGATAAGGTGTGTCATTACCCATTCTTACTGATCCACCATTATAGTACTCAAAAGTTTTTATCTTTTGTTTATCACCGGTCATGTGGTGAGTGTAGTCATTATCTATAATCCAGACATCATTTTTTATAAACTTATATATGAGTGTGGTCTCTACATACCTTTCTTCTTCATTTGAATCATCCTTCATGGCCACAAATACCATCTCAATGTCTTTGTCAGATTCAGTGTCAGTATCTCCATCTTTGTTCTGAGCTAGGCAACAAGATTTCTTCCCTTTGTCCTTGTAGTCTCAGGTATCTCTTCTATCAGATTGTCAGTTTATTCATCTATCTTTTTTGTCACTTCTATCAAACTTCTTTTCATATGATATGTCATTACTTCTGTCATCTTTTCTTTTGTTAGGACATCTAGCAACATCTTTACAATTAAAACATACAAGTGGTAATTTACCTTTGTATCTACCTTTGCCTCTCTGCAATCTTCTAGCCATTAGTGCTTCAATCTCAACAAGATCTTGGTCATCACTATCACTTTCACTATCATTTCCAATAGTGTGTTTATGACTTGACTTACTTATTTTCAAAGAAGATTTTAATGCAGACTCTATAGATGGTAAGACACTATTTTCAAAGTTATTCATCTCAAATGAAATCAGTCTACCAACCAAACTATCTAGAGTGACATTATTGTTTTCTACTTCCCTCATTTCTTGTATAGTAGATACTTTAATAGCATATACAGGCAGTAAGGTTCTTAGGATTTTACCTACCACTATCTCTTCTTCAAGCATGCCTCCAACTCCTTAGATAGCATTGACTACCTCTTTTATTCTGTAGCTGTAGTGAGTGATATTTTCTCCTTCTCTCATTCTTAGGTCATAAAATTTATCTCTTAGCCTTTCTGCCTTTTCTCTTAGTGCATTAGCATCTCCTGTAATACCCTCTCCTATGGTGATACTTGGACTTTTGACTTGGACATTTTATTATGATGGTTAGAACTATACATTTACATTTATATTTCATGGATGATGATATGATTTATATGCTCATTTATGGTTATCATTTATATGTTTATGAGATTAGAAAACCATCTATTTTTATATGTTTTATGGATCTAACCAAAGGACTTATATCTAACCATTATCATGATGTTTTATGTTTCATGGATATGTGTCTGATGTGTTTTCATGG
>MU228464.1:371428-392118 GCA_018584345.1 Thuja plicata | reverse complement strand
TTGGTGCATTAAGTTAGAAGGGAACTTTGGGAAGAATCTAAGTTTAAAGTATTGTTCACATAACTCTTTTAAAAGTTTAAAAATTTTCATGAATTTTTTACTTAGGTTTTCTTTTCAAAAAAAAAATTCTCTGTTCTCTTCCCCGGTTCCCTTGCGGGGCATGACATCTCCTCCATGTACTAACTTCAACTTGTCCCACATTTTCTTAGCAGAGGTGTAGGTTTTGACATCTTCAAATTCAACATTGGAGAGTGAGGAAGAAAGTTTTATCATCATAGAATTATTCTCATGCTTTTCTCTTAATTTCTCAAGGGTGTGAGGTCCTTTAGGAAACACAGATTCAGTATCCAAGTATTAAGTAAAATCATTTCTAATACCTGATAGGTGGAGTCTTATCCTTCTTTTCCATGATGCAAAGTTGTCCTTGTTCAACTTGGGTACATCTCATTTGCTCATCTTGTTCTCTTTTTCTTGAGCTGTTAAACTCCCTTTCTAAGCACACAAGCTCTAATACCAATTTTTAGAATAACTAAGAGGAGGGGTAAATCAATGGCCTAAAAAATATTCTAATAAATGAACCCAAAAAACTTATTACCACAATTATAAGCCTCTATTTATATTCAGTCCTACAAGATGAATGCCTTCAAATAATCTCAACAAATAACTAATTCTCGGAGTTCACTGTTAAACCTTATTCTTACTGTTTACCTATTAGAAGTCTTTCATTTACTAAAATGCAGTAAATAACTTAGTGTATACTGATCAATCTAGATTAGTTAGGTGTAATGCAAAACACTAAAGTAATGACTCATAAACACATTGACACATGGATTTTTAACGTGGAACCCCTATTAAGGGAAAAACTACTTGGGACCGGTAACTCAAAATTCACACTCTTCTGAAGTGACCTCAGTGAAGAGCCAACCCTCTTAAAGGTTACAAACACACTGTCAAGTGTGACCTTGTTAAAGGATTTAAATAGAATAGTTTGTCACTTGATATCCGGCATCTCTATGCTACCTTTTATGACCAAACCCAGTGTAGTTTGTCAAATGGTATCTAGCATCTCATGCTATCTTCATGACCAAAAATTTTGATACTCCTTAGGATGTATCTCAATATAGATAGGATTTTTAAGTCCTTCTCGGTTAAGAGACTTCATGATTCAATGGTTAAACTGAAACAGTAAATGATCTGTTCACATATACAACTATAATTTGCAGATTTTGAGATCTATTTTAAGCTCATAATATCTTTCTAATTAATGTATCTTTTCAATACCTTTGATCCACTTCTTTTTTCTATGTGATGTTGTGCTTCTCTATTGCTCAGTGTCTGCAGAATTAGCTCTGTTCTTAGCTTGATTGAAGACTTCTTTCTTCATAAGTTTCTCTTTAGCATCTTTATCTATTTTCCCCTAATTCACAATGAATTATATCTTCTCTTTATAGGCATGATTTCACCATTTCTCAGTTCTTGACTTTCTTGTTCTTGGTGTGATCTACAATTCTAGTTAATATTTCTTTAAAGCTTTACTTCATTTTTATCCCATAGATTTATCTTTGACAACTGGAATAAAATAGCTTTAAATCTTTTACTTATCTCTAGATCTTGTCAATGAAAACAATATTAGAAACTAGTTAACTTCTTCTTTATCTCTTACTAGCTAAGTGTTTTGTGATTTCTGAACTTCAGTTCCTTTTCAGAGTTTAACTCTTTGTTAGCTTCGGTCAACACTTTAGTTTTCCTCAGGGATCTCCGTTGAGGTTGTCTGTCTATCAAGGTTGTCTCTCTATTGGGTATCACTATGAAGTTCTTCTTGTCAGTAATTCTTGTGACTCTACTCATCGGTAATGCTTGTGATTCTTCTTGGGTATCACTGTGACTTTCTTCTCAGGTTTCTCTATCCATCAGGGTGCACTTCCTGTCGGTGTTTGTAGTCACTTAGTGAATACTCATCTTTTATGCATTACTAAAAGCATAACCTTAATCTTTTCAGTTCTCAGAAGTCTTTGACACTTTGTGTATAACCAATTAGATTATATCAAGTTGACATCAATTAAAATACAATACATTAACTGATTTAATGTCTTGTATTAACTTTTTGTAGCTTGTTGATCATCAACTTAACATCTTCAAACATTCAATAAGTTATAGTTCCTCATAGAAGATTGGGCCTCTATGATGTTGTTGAAGGAATGTAGGAAAATGAAAGATTAGGAATGTGTTGCCTAGTTCTATGTTTCACTATCATTAGCAGTGGCCTTACAGGCCTTGTTTTATTTTTTTCTTAATTTTTTAATGCTTGATGCAGGAGCATCTTGGGTTCTTTGGAAATCCTTATCAACCAAAAATATGTTTTCTTTTGTTCTTTAGCCTTTGTGGAGGCTTCTTAGTAACTTTTGTTGCTCGGTTACTTGTTCTATATTTCTTTACCGATAGGTCTCAGTGAATGTTGGATGCTCGGTGGGTTCTTTTACCGAGTTGTTTCTGTTGCTCAGTTACCTTTTTACCGAGTTGTTCATGTTTCTCGGTCGGCTTCTTACCGAGTTGTTTATCCTGATATGGATGACATACATTTAATTTTTGTAGTGTAATTAATGTGGTATCTATCATTGGGATGCGTGTGGACCTAAATCTAGGTCTTTTTTGTTTCCTATGTTGGGTCTTTAGGATCTGAGTGTTGACCTCTTTGGTGGACTCTTGTATATATTAGGTTTTTTGTTCTTAGATTAGGGATGATTTTTGGGGGCTTAGAATATTAAGTGTTAGTAGATTTAGATTGTAGGTTCATGACCTTGGATGTAATAATATTATTTTGTAAACATTTGAATGTATATGGATGAAATTGAGAAGGCCTTATAGCTTCACATGTAATGAGTTAGATGAATTAGTACAAAGTATCTGATGTTTCTTCTCTCCCTTTCTATTTTTTTACTTCCATGTTGTTCTGCAAGTTGGTTTGGATAGCTGGGAGCACCTTGGGCCCCTGTTATCCTTACCCTCCTTGTGTCAGGTGGTATCAGAGTGAAGGTGAGATCTAAGTTCCTTCTTGTAATCCCTAACCCTAGTTGGTTGATACTTTTGTGGGGTGGAAGATTACGATCTAACCTAAAATTGTTGAGGGTTTCAAGATGGTTTGCGAGAGAGGAAATATAGATCCAGGTCTAGCTAATATGTTAGGAAAGATAGTTGCATGATTGGAAGCTGTTGAGAAAGCCCAGTGTAGAGGAAGACGTCTTGAAGATGTTAGTGATGATGAATTTGAAGAAGTGCAAGGAGAAGCTACACCCACACCTATGATGGATTAGGAAGAAGAGATATTCTTGTGAGAATTCACAAGTTTGAAGTCCACACCTCAGTTTAGACCTCCTAAGCATAGTGGAAAGTTGAATTCTATTGAATTTATAGACTGGATAACTAAGATGGAAAAGTACTTTTAGTATGAGAATTTACCAGAGTAGAAGAAAGTAAAGATTCAAAGCACAAAGTTGAAAGGTCATGCATCCTTATAATTGTGGGAGCATCTACAATTTGATCAAAAGAAGAAAGGAAAAGACAAGATCAAGGTATGGGATAAGATGATAAAAAAATTGAAAGGCAAGTTTCTACCTTGTGACTATCAGATTAACCTGATTAGGAGAATGCAAAGTTTGAATCAGAAAGATAGCTCGGTAAAATATTATACCAAAGAATTATATAGATTAGACAACATATCTAGACAAGTTGAAGATGAAGTGGAAATAATAGCAAGGTATCTAAATGGATTAATAAGTTCTATACAATATGAGATCAGCTTGGTAAAGATGGAGAGTATTGAAGAGGCATAAGAGTTTTCCCTAAAGGCTTAGGAGAAATTGAAAAAAAGATATGAACATAGAAAAAGACGTAGAGGTGTAGATTCCCTAGAGGAAGAGGAAGATCTCATGGTGAAAACTGTAGATCTGAACTAGACAAGGCTAATTCAGATAGATATCAAGACAAGGGAAATATTGAATGGAAATGGTACAAGAGGACCTAGGTAGGCTAGTTGTGGAAATGTAACCTAGGGTTTTCTCTTTCTTTTTTTTGGCTTTTAGTGGTTCTAGCCATACCAATGGATAAATAAAGGGACCAAGAGTCCTAGTGTGTGAAGTGTTTGTAGGAGGATAGGTCTTATTTGTTCCTTGGTGACCCTTAGGTCCAATTAGGCCCAATTAGGGAATTTTCACATTTTGTGGAAAAATGAGCCAAAGAGAGGGACTATAGGTCGTTTTTGATGTTTTTTCATCATATTTAGTGGATTGGCAAATTTTGGCTAGGGTTTGACCAAGTTTGGCAATCAAACCCAAAAGTTGCCAAAAGTTGTCAATGTTGTCATTCACAACATTGACAACTTTTAAGACAAATTAGCATCTTCAAAGAAATTGGTTGGGTAACTATCTGAAACCAACCATTTAGTGTTTGGTTCATCTATATAAGACCTTCCTCAAGATTTATGAAGGGTTGGAAAGTTTTAGAACTTTCATGTACGGACTGTGTTAATCAAGAACAGTGTGGATTTGTGTGTTTTGAGGTGATCAGGCAATGTAATGGATCGAAAGTGTTTTTGTAAGATTTTTTTCTTGTAATGTAGGTTAGTATTGAACTTCCTATGGTGTTCATTTGGTAGTTTGACTAGTTTTGATTTCTTTTGTAAAATCTTGAAAGTTTAGCGCAGTCGTTGGTCTGGTTTTGAGCACTGGTTGCAAATGGAGTCTTAACTTTCTTTTCCATGGTGGCTTTGGCCTAGGCTCTTGGTTTATGAAATTAGACTCCATGTACATTTGTAACATAGTAGGTTGGGCCTTGGAAGTGGTGGTAACTATTTTTAAGATGATTCCCTAGGTGAGACAGAGAAGCATGGCTAGGGATCATCAGAGGTTGCAGAGCTAGCTAGAGGGATTGAAAGCATCCATAGCTTCAATCAGAGAAAGTGGGAAGGAAGAGGAGTCAGAGGAGGACCTCCAAATAGGAGGAGAAGTTGTGAGGAGTTATCTTGTTGGCCAAGAAAGTCCATTTCTTGTACAGACAGTGAAGGAGGCCTAAAACCCTGAATTTTAGGCATGAAAGTAGGAAAGACTATACAGACACTTCAAGGGCCTAAAACCTAGAAAAGATTTAGTGTCTCTGAAAAGGGTGTCTAGATCCTAAGCCTATTTGGCACTTGTTAAGACATTTTCCCAAAATAATGCAGAAAAGGTGTCCAAATAGGGGTAATTGCTTGTAGCCCTATTTTGGGGGTAATTGGATATGTTCTTCGAGCTCATTTGTGTTTTTGGAGAAAAGTTAATTTGTAGGGGTTGGAATTGGTCATGTTGACATCTTCATATGCTTCCTTTTCAATTTGGTGAAGATTGGAATCCATTTGAATCAGATTGTGCAAATGGACAAGAAAGACCAATTTGGGTCTAGTATGAGGTTTGCAAAGTTGTAAGTTCTATTTTGTTGGTGTTTACTAGTTGAAGGAAATTAGGATCTTGTGATAAGATACCTAAGGAGCCTAGGGTGAATAGGAGAACCCTAGTAGGTCAATGATTGACCTAAGAGACCCTAGAAGAGGTCTAAGGGGCAAGACTAGTACTACATCATAGTGGTATTAGAGCAAGTTGAGAAACTTGGGAAAGCTGGTTTATGTCAGAGGTGGAATCTTGTGGTTCTACAAAGATGGTGACAAATGCAGAACTAGCCAAGGATATGGAGGAGAAGAAGGAGAAAAATAGACTCCTTGAGGGTGCTTTGGAAGAAATGAGAGTAAGGATGGAAGAACTAGTAGATGCTACTAGGAAGAAATAATATGAAGCAGAATCCAGTAGTAAGGGTAAGAAGAAGATGGAGGAAGAAGACTACATTCCTGAACCTGACCCAGTATTGAATGAGGAACCTTTCTTGATTGCCATAAAGGCACTAAGTGGAAAATATTTGGTGGGAATACATTTATTTGGAGGAAAGATGGATATTGAGGCAGTCATGGACTGGATTGAGGCAGTCAAAACTCTAGAGGTGGACCATTTTGACTCAGAAATGGGTGAGAACCTGATGTTTAGAAGGGTCCTAATAAGGCAACCAATTAGGGATGAGCCCAAACATAGGAGGGTACTATTTAGAATCAGATGCAAGATTCTTGGAAAAGTGTGTAAAGTGATTGTTGATTCTGGATCCACAGACAACATTATTTTAGAGGAGGTAGTGGTGAAGCTAAAGCTAGCCAAAATACCCCATGTGAACCCTTATAAAGTCACATGGCTCAACAAAGGCCAGAGTGTCTTGGTCAATGACAAAACATGGGTAGAATTCTCCATAGTAGGATATAAGGACAGATTTCTTTGTGACATCCTTCTAATGGATGCTTGCCATTTTTCTTCTTGGGAGGCCTTGGAAATTTGATAATGGAGTAGTATATGATGGGAAGAACTCCATTACATTTAAGAAAGGAGGAAAGACATTCAAAATTTAGTCTTTATTAGAGGATGAGGAACCAAAAAGTAAAACTCCTAATGTCATGTTATGCAGTGGTAAGGAGTTGGTGAATGATATCAGAGATGATAAGGGAGAAGGTTATGTCATTGTGCTAAGACCTAAGGAGGAGGAGACACCAGTAAAGGAACCACTACCAAAGGAAGTGGAAGAATTGCTTGAGAAATATAACGAAATTGTGAGCGATGGAACTCCTACATCCCTACCACCTAAGAGGTTTATAAGTCATCAAATAGACTTTGTGCCAGGGGCATCCTTGCCCAATAAAGTAGCATACAAGTTGACTCTAGATCAGAACTTGGAGGTAGCAAGACAAGTACAAGAACTCTTGGATCAAGAAGAGCATTAGCCCATGTGCAGTCCTGGTTATTTTAGCATCAAAGAAGGGGGAAAGTGGAGATTATGCATAGAATCAAGGGCTATAAATAGGATTATAATAAGGTACAAATTCCAAATCCCAAGGATAGAGGATCTTATGGATTGCCTAGGTGGGGCAATGTATTTCACAAAGCTAGATTTGAAAAGTGGTTATCACCAAATTGGGGTGAAGGAAGGTGATGAATGAAAAATGGCATTCAAAACCACAAATGGGTTATATGAATGGATTGTGATGTCATTTGGTCTCTCTAATGCTCTGAGTACATTCATGAGGCTCATGAATGAGGTGCTCAATGATTTCACTGGAAAGTTTGTAGTGGTATATCCTGATGATATACTGATTTTCAATAAGACAAGAGAGGAACATGTCAAACATGTGGAGGCAGTATTGAAGAGGTTGCATGAAGAGAAGTTGGCCATTAGCCTTGAGAAGTGTGAGTTCTTTAAGAAAGAATTAGTTTACTTGGGCTTTGTGGTGTCCAAGGGGTCCTTGCAGATGGACAAAGACAAAGTTTCTGCAATCTTGAACTGGACCCCACCTACTATAGCCACTAGGGTAAGGATTTTTCATTGCCTTGCCCAATTTTAAAAAAATTTTGTTAGGAACTTCAGTGGGATATGTGCTCCATTAATGGATACTATTAAGGGTGGGGTCAAAACTAAGTTCAGATGGACTTTGGAAGCTGGAAAAATCTTTTGAGGTGTTGAAAAGACAAGTGGCTACTCAACCTGTCCTACAGTTGCCAAGCTTTGATGAGTTATTTATCATTGAGTGTGATGCTAGTGGAATGGCAGTAGGGGGTGTGTTAAGTCAAGAGGGCAGACCTATTTCCTTCTTCAGTGAAAAATTAAATGAGGCCAAGAAGAAATAATCTTCTTATGACTTAGAGCTATATGGTCTAGTCCAATCTTTGAGGAAATGGAGGCATTATCTATTGCCTAAAGAATTTTTTGTATTTACTGATAATCAGGCCCTTAGCTACATCAACACACAAGAAAAGCTAATTAATAGGCATCTAAAGTGGATGGAATACTTGCATGCATTCGCTTTTACTATCAAGCACAAGAAGGGTCAAATCAACAAGGTGGCAGATGCTTTGAGTAGGAGATTGTTAACAGTGCAAGAATTCCACTTGAATAGCATTGGGGTTGAGAGTTTCAAAGACCTATACAAGTTAGATGAGGATTTTGGTGAGGCCTATAAGGTATGTGTTGACTTTGAGAACCATTTTCATAGCAAGTTCTCTAATTACACTTTACAGAATGGTTTGTTGTTTAAAGGTAATCAGTTGTGTGTACCCAAGGGGTCAATGAGGATGAACCTCATCCAAGAGAAGCATAATAGCTCTCTAAGTGGTCATTTTGGTAAGGACAAGACCTTGGAGTTGGTCCAAAGGTTCTACCATTAGCCAAAATTGGTGAGAGATGTCACCAAGTATGTAGAATAGTGTGTTGTTTGCATGAAGGCAAAAGGAGGAATGAGTAATGTAGGGTTGTATCAGCCTCTACCTATCCCTAATAGACCATGGGAGTGTGTAAGTATGGATTTCATTGTGGGGTTACCCAAAACTAAACAGGGGTATGATATCATTTATGTAGTTGTTGATAGATTTAGGAAAATGGGACATTTCATTACATGCAGAACTACTAATGATGCTAGCCACATAGCTTATTTGTTTTTCAAGGAAATAGTAAGGATTCATGGTCTTCCTTTGAGCATTGTGTCTGATAGAGATGTAAAGTTTATGAGTCATTTTTGGAGAAATTTGTGTACAAGGCTAGGGACTAGCCTATATTTTGGTTCATATTACCACCCTCAGACTGATGGCCAAACTAAGGTGGTCATTAGAATGCTAGGTAACCTCTTGAGGCTCCTAACTAAGGAATATGGACAGACTTGAGATGTGGTCATTCCTCACGCAGAATATGCTTACAATGATAGCAAGAATAGGATGACAAGCAAGAGTCCATTTGAGGTGGTTTATGGCATGCATCATAGGGGTGTTTGTGAGCTCAAGGATCTTGGTGGAATGGAGTATAGAAGTGGCCATGTAGAAGACTTCACTTCTACCATGAAGGAGATACAAGATCAAGTAAAGAAGCAGATATAGGACAGTCAACTTAAGTTGAAAGCCAAATTGGATGAGAAAAGGAAGGATGTTTAGTTTGAAGTAGATGACTATGTGATGGTCCACTTGAACAAATCTATACTACACAAGGGTGTCCCTACCAAAATTCAGATGAAAAGGGTGGGACCATGCAAGATCTTAGCCAAGTATGGAGCTAATGCATATAAGGTGGACTTACCATCAAATTTGAGAATTTCTCCCATATTCAATGTTCAAGACCCCATAGAGTTTAGGGGATAGATGGAAGACATCAATCCAATGAGTCAAGGGCTCAATGCTAATGTGGAGGTTACTATCTTACCTCCAAAGTTTCCTATGGTGGCTGGTTAAGTCCTAGAATCCCAGGTCAAGAAGACCACTAGACACAAATTCTACATGGAGCATTTGATTCAGTGGAAGGGAATACTAGAATCAAAGGCCTCATGGATTGTAGAGGAATATTTCAAGAAGGTGGGCAGCTCAGAGGAGCTACTATCCATAGGAGTGACACGACTTTTTCCTTTGGGGGGAGTATGGTGCAGGAGCACCTAGGTAGGCTACTTGTTGAAATGTAACCTAGGGTTTGCTATTTATTTGTTTTGGCTTGTAGTGGTTCTAGCTAGACCATTGGATAAATAAAGGGACCAAGATTCCTAGTGTGTGAAGTGTTTGTAGGAGGATAGGTCTTTTTGTTCCTTGGTGACCCTTAGGTCCAATTAGGCCCAATTAGGGAATTTTAGCATTTTGTAGAAAAAGGATCCCAAAGAGGGACTATAGGTCCTTTTTGATGTTGTTTCATCATATTTAGTGGATTGGACAAGTTTGGCTATGGTTTGACCAAGTTTGGCAATCAAACCCAAAAGTTGCCAAAAGTTATCAATGTTGTCATTGACAACATTGACAACTTTTAAGAAAAATTAGCATCTTCAAAGAAATTGGTTGGGTAACTATCTGAAAATGACCATTTAGTGTTTGTGTCATCTATACAAGACCTTCCTCGGGATTTTTGAAGGGTTAGAAAGTTTTATAACTTTCATGTACGGACTGTGTTAATCAATAATAGTGTGGATTTGTGTGTTTTGAGGTGATCAGGAAATGTAATGGATTGAAAGTGTTTTTGTAAGCTTTGTTTCTTGTAATGTAGGTTATTATTGAACTTCCCATGGTGTTATTTTGGTAGTTTGACTAGGTATGATTACTTTTGTAAAATCTTGAAAGTTCAACACAGTCGTTGGTCTGGTTTTGAGCACTGGTTGCAAATGGAGTCTTAACTTTCTTTTCCATTGTGGCTTTGGCCCAGGCTCTAGGATTATGAAATTAGACTCCATTTACATTGTGTACATAGTAGGTTGGGCCCTGGAAGTAGTGGAAACTATTTTTAAGATGATGCCCTAGGCGAGCCAGAGTAGCATGGCTAGGGATCATCAGAGGTTGCAGAGCTAGCTAGAGGGATTGAAAGAATCCATAGATTTAATAAAAGGAAGTGGGAAGGAATAGGAATCAGAGGATGAATCCCATGTAGGAGGAGAAGTTGGGAGGAGTTATCTTGTTGTCCAAGAAAGTCCATTTCTTGTACAGACAGTGAAGGAGGCCTAAAACCCTGAATTTTAGGCATGAAAGTAGGAAAGAATGTATGGACACTTCAAGGGCCTAATACCTAGAAAATATTTAGTGTCTCTAAAAAGGGTGTCTAGATATTAATCCTAATTGGCACTTGTTAAGATGTTTTCCCAAGATAATGCAAAAAAGGTGTCCAAATAGGGCTAATTTCTTGTAGCCCTATTTTGGGGGTAATTACATAGGTTCTTGGAGCTCATTTTTGTTTTTGGATCAAAGTGAGTTTTTAGGGGTTGGAATTGGTCCTGTTGACATCTTAATATGCTTCTTTTTCAATTTGGTGAAGATTTGAATCCATTTGAATCAGATTGTGCAAATGGACAAGAAAGACCAATTTGGGTCTAGTATGAGGTTTGCAAAGTTGTAAGTTCTATTTTGTTGGTGTTTACTATTTGAAGGAAATTAGGATCTTGTGATAAGATACCTAAGGAGCCTAGGTTGAATAGGAGAACCCTAGTAGGTTAGGTATTGACCTAAGAGACCCTAGAAGAGGTCTAAGGGTCAAGACTAGTACTACATCAGGAAAGGTGGAAGTTCATTCTGAGGAAGAGGAAATTACTCCCGAGGTGGTTATAGTAGAAGAGGGTTCCAAGGAACTTGTTACAATTGTGGTGAAGAAGGACATAGGTATTTTTAGTGTACACATGCAAGAAAGAAAGTCAGTAGTAGAAGAAATACTTTAGTGCAAGAGGAGTCACTGAATGAACTTGAGAAGGAAGGAAATCTCATGATTAGAAGGATACTATGGAGTGAGAAAGATAAGTAAGATCCTATTAGGAAAATTTTGTTCAAGACTAGATGTATAGTTGAAGAAAAATTTTGGAAGGTAATTGTTGATAGTGGAAGCTCAGAGAATCTGGCATGTGAGGAAATGGTCACAAAAGTGCAGTTAAAAAGAATGAAGCATCTGAAGCCCTATCATATTTCCTGGATCCAAGATGAGCATACATTGATGGTGACTGAAGAATGTTTTGCGAATCTTCAAATTGGAAATTATTATGATAAGGTGTTGTGTGATATTATGCCAATGGATTTTTGTCATATTTTATTGGGTAGACCTTGGCAATATGATAGACATTCTATACATGATGGAAGAGTGAATAGATATACTATTTGGGTTGATGGTAAGAAACAAATCTTGTTACCTTTGGTTGAAGAATATGTTGGTGAAATATGTTCATCTATGAAATTTTGTCTGATGGAAGGTAGACAGTTTGTTAAGGATTTGAAAATAAATGATATTTGTTATGCTTTGATTCCTAACAAACCGAGTAAGAATACAAAAGATAAAATTCTTGCAGAGGTTGAGAAATTTATTACCGAGTACAAGGAGTCTTTTTAAATAATGTACCTGATGGATTTCTAACAATGAGAGATATTAGTCATTGTATGGATCTGATTCCTGGAGCTACTTTACCGAATAAGGCAACACATTGGTTAACACCGACTGAGAATGAAGAGCTTAACCGACAAGTTCATGAGTTGTTGAACAAGGGTTTAATCAGATAAAGTTTGAGTCCATGTGCAGTACCAGATATACTGGTAGCTAAGAAGAATGGATAATGGAAAATATGCATTGATTCAAGAGAAATCAATAAGATCACAGTTAAGTATAGGTTTCCTATACTGAGGATGGATGATATGATGGATTCTTTGAGCGGACCAAAATATTTTACCAGAATTGATTTGAAGAGTGGATATCATCATATCAAAATCAGAGAAGGTGATGAGTGGAAGACTACTTTCAAGACAAAAGAAGGTTTGTATGAGTGGTTGGTTATGTCCTTTGGTTTAACTAATGCACCAAGTACATTTATGAGGTTAATGAATAAATTTTTAAAGAAATTCTTGAATTAATGTTTGATTTTATACTTGGATAATAATTCTAATATTCAGTAAGAATAGAGAAGAGCATTTGATGCATATAAGACAAGTATTGCAGAGATTGAAAGAGGAAAAGTTGCTGATAAATCTGAAAAAGTATTCCTTCATGAGAGAAGAACTTGTGTATTTATTTATTTTTTTATTTCAGATGATGGGTTGAAGATGGATCCTGACAAGGTTGAAGCTATACAAAGTTGGCCTACAACTGATAATGTCAGTGAGGTAAGATCATTTCATGGATTGGAAAGTTTTTATAGAAATTTAATCAGAAATTTAAGTTCTATTTGTAATGCTATGACTGAGAAAAAAGAGAATTCAAATGGACACATGGAGCTCATAATATTTTTGAGACTTTGAAGTAGAAGGTTTCTGAATTGTCTGTGTTAACCTTACCCTATTTCAATAAGGTATTTCAAGTTGAATGTGATGCAAGTGGAAGTGCAAAACCAGCTATGTTGACTCAAGAAGGTAAACATGTTACTTTCTTTAGTGAAAATTTGAATGATGCAAAAAGGAAATATTCTATCTATGATCAAGAATTCCATGCTATTGTTCAAGCTCATAAGAAATGGAGACATTATTTGATGCTAAATGAAATGGTGGTGTATACTGATCATAAGACTTTACAGTATTTGGGTAGTCAGAATAAGTTGAATCAGAGACATATGAAATGGACACAGTATTTGCAGAGTTTCACATTTTTGATCAAGCATAAGAGTGTATTTTCTAATCATGTTGCTGATGCATTGAATAGAAGAAGATCTTTGTTGAATGAAATGAGAATTGAGGTTTTTGGTTTTGATGAAATGAAAAATTTATATGAAAATTATCCAAATTTTTCAGAGCTGTGGAGAGTGTGCAGAGCACCTATTCAAAATCAACGAAGTAAGTATGAAGACTATTTCATTAAGGAAGATAAGTTGTTCAAAGGTATTCAATTGTGCATACCGAGAGGATCAATGAGAACTAATTTGATAAAGGAAAAACATAGTAGTGGTTTGGCTGGAAATTTTGGTATTGATAAAACATTGAATTTGCTTATGGAAAGGTATTTTTGGCCTCAGTTGCATAAGGATGTTCATAAATTTGTGAAAAGTTGTGGATTTTTTCAAGTTGCAAAAGGAGTAAGTCAAAATATTTGATTGTATACACTGATTTCTATTCCTGAGAAACCTTGGAGTGATACCAGCATGGATTTTGTTCTTGGCTTACCGAGGAAAGAAAGTGTTATTGATTACATATTTTTTGTTGTGGATAGATTCTTTAAGATGACACATTTCATACCATGTAGGAAAACATCAGATGTAGTACATATAACAAATCTTTTCTCTAAGGAGATTGTTAGATTATATGGATTACCGAGGAGTATCATCTCTGACCAAGACAGTAAGTTTGTTAGCTACTTTTGGAAAACACTTTGGAAGAAGTTGAACACCAAGTTGAAATATGGTTCTACATTCCATCCACAAACTGATGGACAAACAAAGGTTGTAAACCAAAGTTTGGGTAACTTGTTGAGATGCTTAGTTGGAGACACATCGAGTAATTGGGATTTGATATTGGTACAATCAAATTTTGCATATAATAATTCGGTGAATAGAAGTACTGGAAAGACACCGTTTGAGATTTTTAATGGCACACTACTGAGAGGTATATAACACTTGAGGGATATTGTTGGGGAAGAGAAGAGAAGTGATGAAGGAGAGAAATTTTCTGAGTTTATGAAGAAATTGCATGAGGATGTAAAACATAAGTTGGAGCAAAGTAATTAGAAATACAAGGATAGTGAAGATAGATCAAGAAGACATAAAAATTTTGAAGTTGGTGATGCAGTTATGGTTCATTTGAAGAAGGGAATATTTCCTATTGGAACATATGGAAAATTAAAAATTAAGAAATTTGGTCCTTGCAAAATATTGAGAAGTTTTGACAGTGGAAATGCTTATGAGGTGGAATTACCTGATGACATGGATATATCACCTATATTCAATATTTCATATTTGTATGAGTATCTGGAACCTGATGAAGAAGTGACTAGCGAGTGATTATCCTAAGAAACAGATAGAGGAAGTTGAGCAAATTTTGAAACAAAGAGTTGGCAGAAGTACAAGAGGAAAGGAATACATGGAGTATCTGATAAAATGGAAGAACAAATCAATCGAGGAATCATCTTGGATTTCTCAATCTCAGTTGGATTCAATTCAATTTGGACTTGACACATGATTTGGAGAATCATTTTTTAACCTGAGGTGTCTAATGCAGGATCATTTTGGGTTCTTTGGCAATCTTGATCAACCAAAAATATGTTTTCTTTTGTTCTTTAGCTTGTTTGGAGGCTGCTCGATAAAGTGCTTCGTAACTATTTTTGATTAGTTACTTGTTTTGTCTTGCTTTACCGATGGGTCTTGGTAAATGTTGGTTTCTCAGTGGGTTCTTTCACCGAGTTGTTTTTGTTGCTCGGTTACCTTTTTACTGAGTTGTTCCTGTTGCTCAGTCGGCTTCTTGCCAATTTGTTTATCCTCATCTGGCCAACTTATACATTTAATTTATGTAGCGTAATTAATGTGGGATCTATCATTGGGATGTGTGTGGACCTAAATCTAGGTCTTTGTTGTTTTCTATGTTGGATATTTAGGATTTAAGTGTCGACCTCTTTTGTGGACTCTTGTATATATTTGGTTTGTTGTTCTTAGATTAGGGATGAGTTTTGGGGATAGAAGATTAAGCGTTAGAAGATTTAGATTGCAGGTTCGTGACCTCACATATAATAAGATTATTATGTAAACATTTGAATGTTTATGGCCAAAACTGGGAAGGCCTTACAGTCAGACATGTAATGAGTTTGATGAATTAATACAAAGTATCTATTGTTTCTTCTCTCCCTTTATGTGTTGTTTCTTCCATGTTGTTTTGCAAGTTGGTTTGGATAGCTGGGAGTGCCTTGGGCCCCTATTCTCCTTACCCTCCTAGCGTCAATGATAATTTTGGTTATGACATTATCTCATACTAGTATAAACCTTAGTGGTCTATAGTTAATACTTTTATTACTATTATGTTTATCCTAATGAACACTAGCAGTATTCTAGTTGTTATAGTTCTGATATTAGTGATAGCAATATATGTTATAGCTCTGTTGAAAACTAAATATTGGTTTTCTATTCTTTTGATAATGTTGGCATAATGGATATTCTTGCTCATAGTTTCTTGTTATTTAGGTTATGGAAAGGTTAGGGTGTTTATTTTGATGTTGTTCTTTGTGCTTTTAATGTAACTCTACTACTAGTAGCTCTTTGGGCTTGTTTGTAAAAAGGGACAACACCCTAGTTTTTCTTCTTTTTATATAAAAAAATCATTTTGTTCTAAGTAATTTAATATTATTTATTGTTTATATGTATGATCTTAAAGCCAAATCTTATTCAAATGTGAGATTGATTAAAGCTATACTTTTGTTTCCCTAAGATTCCTTTCTCCATTCTTTTTGAGTTGTGAGTGTGGGTTTGAGTAAAGCTCTACTTTATTTCTCTAAGATCACTTTCCTCATTTTTTTTAAGTTGTTGACTATAAGAGATGGAATAATACAAACTATTGAAAAATGGTTGATATTAAATGATGTCTCAAAGATATTATTGAAATGATTTAGGATTTAGACACATTCTAATAATTGTGATAGTATTTTTCATGATATGACTATTTACAAACATATTTCAAAAATATTAATAATTATACTGGTACATATGTACAACTACTCACAATTTCATATTAAAAATACAAGTACTCGTGGTTAAATTTTTGTTGTCCAATTGACAAGCTTTAATTAATTCATTGCACATAAAGATAACATATTAAAATGACATGCTATCAAAAACAAATGTTTGACTTTGTCATCAGAATGAATAGTGTAAGTTTGTACAATCTATTAATTTCTATGTAAAATTTCTAATACTAAAGCCAATAATTTTTTTGTTTAATTGAAAAATATACATTCTTAACTTATCATATTTGAAATTCTCAAATTTTAACGAATAATTCATCCAAATATAAGCAATACATGGAAAAATACAAATTTTATGTATGCATTTTAAAAGATAATTCTATTTGAATATGAATTCAATTAAAGCTCTACTTTAATTCTTCTAAGAATTACTTCCCTCATTTTTGTTGAGTAGTTGATGACTTAGAACATTTGAATGAAAACTATTATAAAATTACTTACAGTTATACTTTTATAAATTTAAAACTATTAAACATTTAATATTAAAATAAAATTAAGAGTGGTCAAAGTCTACTTGTTCATGTGACAAAAGTTCATCAATTTTTTTACATAAAAATTTAAGATTTTAAAATATTATTAGCAAAATAAAATATTACGTCTTTCCAATCATAGTGAAAAGTTATTTAGTTTATAATGTTACAAGTAGTTATTTCCATTACACCAAAAGATCGACCTTTTAATGCCCAATACAACAACTAGACTTATAGAAGACACAAGAGGTTGTTAAATCATGTCACAAATCCTGCGAGGGATGTTGGCCCACTGCCAACAATCCCCCTCCCAGCGTCACTCGCCATGGCTTGCGTGATTCGATCCTGTGACCAATCTCTGATACCACTTGTTACAAGTAGTGGTCATTGTTGGACAAAAAGATCAACCTGTTAATGCCTGATACAACCACTAGACTTATAAAAGACACAAGAGGTTGTTAAACCATGTCACAAATCCCATCAGGGACGCTCGCCCACTGCCAACATGTAAAATATATCAATTCCTATGTCAAGCTAAAAGAAAAAAATTTCCTCAAAATTCCACAAGAATATATACTAGGATAAGTGTGTTGAACAAGCCAAATAACTCGGGGGGGGGGGGGGGGGGGGANGGGGGGGGGGTGAATCATTTATTCAAAACTTTTTCTTAGTCTAACTTCAACCGGTAGCACAGATAAATCTATTGGATACTTTAAATAGAGGTAAGCATTAAAAAAAAGGATAACACCATGCACAAAGAACACTCGATTTATGTGGAACCCCAAGGTGTTAAAAACCATGAAGAAGCTAATTCTCATGAATAATAACACTAGTTAAGGTGATTTTTACATTACTCCCTGCAGGTAAGGCTCATTGTCAGTCGACTCACTCCCAGTTGGGCTAACTTCCCTGAATACAAACTAGCTATCACAACTAACAACTAATTTCCAATAGAAGAGGATCACTGCCTACAGAAACTAGATAACTGCCAAAATTATACCAAAAACAATAAATCCACCACTGACGTAACTAACACTAGTATGTTTCCTTCGGTAGTACATCTTGCAAAAAGAGTAAGATCTTCTGAATTATATTCCTTATTCGCACACATGCATACATACACACATAATCATCAAACAAGAACATATTCTACATATACTAATTCATGCCATCGTAAACATCCAATTAGGTCTAACATAATTTGAAATAGGCCACCCTCAAAAATTCTCATGGTGGTAGGGAATGAAATGTGGACCACATACTACCTCCTCACTTGAATCAATGCACTACACATTATCTATGACAGTCAAAGCTGACGAATAGGAAAATACACATTTTAATGCAAATAATCACACCAAAACACATTAATTAATATCTAGATTAGTCTGGGCCCAAAAGAGTAGATGTCAACATGTTACAACATTAATGGGACCAAGACAAACATGGTAAATTATAGATCATCAAAACGCACCCTCTAATACACATTCAACTAGAACATAAATCCTCATCTACTAGAAATATTAATAGACCACAAGCCAAACCTCATAAACTAGGTAGATATGTTGACATAAATGAAAACTGTTATTGACAAAAAAAAAAACACATTTGCATTGAATTGGACCCTTGAATGATACTATTCTTAATTATATTTGTATTATTGATTGATTTTGGTTTCCATTACACCAAAAGATCGACCTATTAATGCCTGATACAACCACTAGACTTATAAAAGACACAAGAGGTCGTTAAACCATGTCACAAATCCCATGAGGGACACTGGCCCACTACCAACAATCCCCCTCCCAGCGTCACTTGCCATGGATTGCGTGATTAGATCCTATGACCAAGCTCTGATACCACTTGTTACTTTTAGTGGTCATCATTGGACCAAAAGATCAACCTCTTAATGCCTGATACAACCACTAGACTTATAGAAGACACAAGAGGTTGTTAAACCATGTCACAAATCCCATGAGGGATGCTAGCCCACTGCCAACATGTAAAATATATCAATTCCTATGTCAAGGTAAAATAATAAATTTCCTCAAACTCCCACAATAATATACTAGGATAAGTGTGTTGAACAAGCCAAATAAATCAGGGGGGGGGGGGGGGGGGGGGAAAAANGGGGTGAATCAATTATTCAAAACTTTTTCTTAGTCTAACTTTAACCGATTGCACATATAAATCTATTGGATACTTTAAATAGAGGTAAGCATAAAAAAAAGAATAACATCATGCATAAAGAACACTCATGTTATGTGGAACCCCAAGGTGGTAAAAACCATGAAGAAGCTAATTCTTATGAATAAGAACATTAGTTAAGGTGATTTTTACATTACTCCATGTAGCTAAGGCTCATTGTCAGTCAACTCACCTCCAGTTGGGTTAACTTCCCTGAATACAAAATAGCTATCACAACTAACAACTAATAGCCAATAGAAGAGGATCGCTACCTACAGAAACTGGATAACTACCAAAATTGTACTGAAAACAATAAATCCACCACTGATGTAACTAACACTAGTATGTTGCCTTCGGTAGTATAGCTCACACAAAGAGTAAGATCTTCTTAATTATATTCCTTATTCGCACACATGCATACATACAAAAATAATCATCAAACAAGAACATATTTTATATATACTAATTCATGCCATCATAAACATCCAATTCTATCTAACATATTTTGAAATAGGCCACCCTCAAAAATTCTCATGCTGGTATGGAATGAAATGTGGACCACATACTACCTCCTCACTTGAATCAATGCATTACACATTATTTATGACATTCAAAGCTAACGAATAGGAAAATATACATTTTAATGCAAATAATCACTCCAAAACACATTAATTGATATCTAGATAAGTCTAGGCCCAAAAGATTATATCTCAACATGTTACAACATGAATGGGACCAAGAAAAACATGGTAAAGTATAGATCATCAAAACACACCCTCTAATACACATTCAACCGGAACATAAATCCTCATCTACTAGAAATATTAATAGACAACAAGCCAAACCTCATAAACTAGGTAGATATGTTGACATAAATGAAAACCATTATTGAAAAAAAAAAAAAAAACATTTGCATCAAAGTGGACCCTTGAATGATACTATTCTTCATTATATTTGTATTATTGATTGATTTTGGTGAGCTATAAAGTTATGTAGAAGCAATAAAAGTATAAACCAAAAGGAAGTTGGATCAAGGAATGATTTTAAGGAGATAAAATATTTGATACAAAACTAGAGGGCATGTGCACTAATATGGTGAAAATAAAAGTGACCCCTCACCAAAAAAACTCAAAAAAAAATAGCTAACAACTTTAAGTTATTTGATAATTTAAATAACCCAAATACGTTATGGCTCAAAAAATCTGATTTAGAATGCGTACGTATATTTTATAATATTTAATTATTATCACAGTAATAATATAAAAAACCATGATAATGTTTCTAAAATAAACATTAATTGATCATATTTTTACGACCATAAAATTGTTAAAATTGCTTGACACCAAAGAAACAACAAACATTATAAAAAACCTATGAAACTTGATCTTGTTTTTGTTTCTATCAACCAAGTCAAGATGTCATGAAATTTAAGAGGAAACACATTAGCTCTCATGAACTAACTATGAAAAGATGTAGGTATTGCAACTCTTCTTGTCTTTTAGGTTATCAAGAAAAAATGATGAAAATAGGGTCATCCTAATGAACCTAGGACTTTCCAATGTGACGCCATAAGTTGATAAGATAGATCATTGTAATAGAATTGATTTCCTTAGTGGTGTGGCTATTATAGTTGCACAAGCAGTGAAATTTGAAATCATTTGTTGGAATAATGATACATTTGGCATCAGTGAATGCACTTAGTGAAAACACTTATTCGGTTTTGAAGTGCTTACCGAGCTCATCACTCAGTCTACAGCAGTTACCGAGCATTCAGTAAAGATC
>MU228464.1:317412-342163 GCA_018584345.1 Thuja plicata | reverse complement strand
TATATATATATATATATATATATATATATCTGAATAGACACGACTGAAAACAAGACCTTAGTCGGCCCAAAAACAACATTCACAGCGCTTCCAAAAAAATTGTCTTAAGTGTGGTTACAATAATGTATAAGACATAATTACTAACTTATTACAATAGGCACATAGCCTTTACAAAACAAAAGATTATACGCTAATCCAAAAAATTGAGGTCGGCTCCATACTCTATTTTCTGAACTGTTAGAGCACTTAATCTTTCTGTAACTTTTCCGTACTGTTATTCTATACCATGCATGTATAGGGTAAACACAAAAACATATCATAGATCTTATGTATGAATGCACATATCTTGATTCATTCTGATGCACGTGCGTTGGTGCTCTAATCAACGACATATCTTTGTTCTGCTCTGTCTTCTATACTTAGCCATTTTTTGCTCTTCAAAGTTTGTTGTCAAAACTTTATATGACTTTGTTGCCATAATGAAAACATAAAATAAGTCATATTCTCCCTGAGATTCAACTTGCCAACAATCTCCCCCTCTGTTATTAATGGCAACAAAGGAATGTGGCCAAGTTACTCAAACTTTGACTAACACCAAAAAATTATATATCATCCTCTTTTATTCATACTTCTTTACATATATATAAAATATACCTCATACATGCATACACATACTCCTTATATACATTAATCCCCCTTTGACATTAATGAAAAAGGTGTCAAAATTGTAATTCCTTGAGTACTTACTCCGAATTTAAATCTGGATAAGCAATCTAAAGAGTCTTGATCTCTTGCTACCAAAATGCCTTCAGTGCAGAAACTGTCTGAAGATGGGCGCATAAGGCATATGTTAGCTTCTCCATCTTTGTCAGATGTAATCAAGGTCCTTGATCATATGTAGCAATGGTTGCATCTATATGTTTTATGTTCTCATTTAGAACAGCCAGTGAGAGCGTAAGTGCATTTCTTAGTTGAGTTTGCCTAGTTCTTATCTTGCTAATCTCCAACTTAGCCTTTTCAATCTTGTCTAACTACCCTTGATAGATATTGTTGCATACATTAATGTCTTGTGAGGATGTTTTAAATGATTTTCTTACACTTTCAACCAAAATATCAGCTTCCTCAATCTTCTTGGTGTGCTCTAAAGTGAATTTTACTCTGTCCATGTAGTTTTCTATTACTTTTATGCCTTTAGCTTCTATTTCTTTCAAGTTCGCTTGACCAATCTTCAATCAGTTCAGATCTAAAGAGAAATTATTTATCAATTCATCTAATCTTTCCTTCTTGTACTCATCTTCTGCAATTTTAGTAGCAGAGTCTACTAAACTTTTGAAATGTGATTTGAAGCTTGTCAAGATGTTGTCAACATCATCAACTGACTGAATCTTAGCCAATTTCTTATCTACTAGCACTAAGTCATTCAGAATGTTCACTATCTCTAGAAAGAGAGGTTTTCTCATGACTTGTTTCTCTTTGGCTTTCTCCATGGCTAGCACACTGATCTTAATCAAATCTTCTTCTTCTCAAGCCTCTAGATTTGCTGAATCAAGGGTGAAACTTGACAACAATGATGGTTTGATGGATGGAGTATGTATTACATTCTAACTGGCATCCATGTATTCACTCTTCATAGGGATCTCCATAACTGGTGTTTCATTAGTTTGATGGATGGATTATGTATTACATTCTGACTGGCATCCATGTATTCACTCTTCTAGGGGATATCATCAGATTTTTCCATTTTCACCTCTACAATAGTTTTCTCAAGTTCTTTTGCAATCTTAGCTTCCCTAGCCTTATCTAGGTCTTCTTGAGTGACACCATGAACTATTAATATGCTAGATGTAATCCTTGATTCCTTTCTTTTATTGTCTACACTATATAAGAAAGAATCAACTTAATTTGTCTTTTCTCTGTAAGTACCCCATCTAGGTTCATTAGGTTCCTTTGGTGCAGATAAGAGGACTTGTGCATATCCTTCCAAAAATTGCTTCAACTTCATATCCAAGTGGGTGAATCCATTTTTTTCTAGACTCAACTGCCACCATGCAGGTATAGTTAGTTTCCACCATGAAACATATGGTGTCTTTGTATTTCTCAACTATCTTCCCTAATCATCTGAACTGATTTTGCATTTTGATCCTGAATTTTTTTTATCTCCATATCCATAGAGTCCTTAACACTACTCTCTGATCTACCCTTTACTGAAATTTGTGACATGGTAGGTTTACTCCTATCTAGGTAAATATTAGCAACTTTACCAACAATGTGAAAGTATAGAGCGATGATCAAAGAGCCAAATATGAATATCTTTCTCTTGTCATGCTTGATATCTCTAATGTTGTCAATTAGTTGTGCACAAAATATCTCACATAGATTGTACTGAGTATTATCCTTTACCATCTTTATTACTGCCAGGATAGTAGCTGTAGATACACTGTTCATTCTACTTGTGTGCTAGAACTTATAACCTAGTATCATAGTGACCAATTTGATGTCATTTTCCTTAATGGGATTAATATTCATTACATGCCTATCACTCCTAGATAAGCATGCTTGTTCAACCTACTTCTTAACATCCTTACCAGTGGGAAGAATTGGTCCTATCTTAGGAAGTCCAGTCATATCATGAATTAGGTCTGTAGTAATGCGGACAGGAACTTCACCAATCCAATATAGGTCATCATGTATCTTGCTCAGCAGGATTTTAACCCATTTTGGCTCATAGAACTCGAGCATTAGAATAATCAAAGATAGGGTTGTCACTGAGATGTGCATATTCATCTTTGAATGAACATTCTAGTTTCATCATTGAAGCCATAAGAGTAGCTATGATGTTATCTCCAACAGTTTCCTTCTTGCAATAAATATATGCGTGAATGTCTTCTATATGTAAGACTCCTAACGGAGTCTTAGAAAATGATCCTTCACCATCATCTAATATGGACTTGAATGGATGCTTCTTGAACATGAATCTTTTCCTAAAAAGCAATTTCAAATACAACAATAGTTTCCATACTTACTTGTTACTTGATTAAATAGGGTTTCACGACAATTTTGAAATGACGCAACTGCTAGGGTTCGGTTTCAATCTTCAATTTGTTCACAAACCAACCAAATCGATAACTTCTAATGCTTTAGTGCTCAATTCTCCTGTGCTCTATGAATTTTATGATATTAAATGCAAACAATGAAGATAATCAATTATTTCACCGATTTATATAAATTTTTCTGCATTTAATGCTTTTTACCATACGCATTTTCATTGAGAGTTTCAAACTTTGTTCTGAATAAAGTATAGGCAATATGTGCATTCATAATACCTTAGTTTGTGATCACATACATGAATCCATAGGTGCATACTTGGAGGTGAGTATACTAGCCACACAGGGGTTTAGAGCTAGAATAGCTCCCCCTAAGACCAAGAAGGACAACTTAACCAGAAGTAGAGGGTGTGTCCACTATGGATTCATCTACTACTTTGTTCTCTTAATTATCCTTATTTACTTCAACCCAAATTTTATCTAAATATTATGTAGCTTGTACAAATTTAACTTCTCCTGATTCTTCAAATAGTGACATTTTAGGATTCTCTTGTCTTTGTGCTCTTGACCAACAAAACCTTGAGATGTATCCAAATTTGTTACATGAGTGAAAAATGATAGGAGGTCTGATGTTATTATTCATTGTGTTGCACTGATTGGCTATGTGTCCATTGTAATTACATATTTGACATGTAATGTTCAGAAAGTTTCTTTGAGGTTGATTTCTCTGATTGTATTGAGTCACATTTCTTTGGTTATGTTGTGACTGATTTCTTTGACTTTTTCTGCAATGTATATCCCTATGACCAAACTTATTATAGGAGTAACAATAACCATTGAAAGGTCTTACCTCTTTACAATCTCTTGCCAAGTTTCCATGCTTGTTACAGGCATAAGAAGTACAGTTAACTACCTTGTGTTTATCTTTGGGTGGTTTTGCTTTAGCATCTTCAAGATTCTCAGTTTTCTTTGCTTCTGCATATTCTGTTTGAGCTTTCTTTATTTCTTGCAATGAATTGATCTCAGTTTGTGCCATAGTGTAACCAACACCAATAGTATCACCTTTTCTCTTCTATGCATAAAGTTGTGATTCTATTAGATCAGAACTTGTGTGTAGTTTATCAATCCTATCTTTTGCTCCTGATAATTCAGATTCAATCTTATTCTTGATGTTTTCCAACTCCAAGATTTTCATATTAGCTTGCATAAGTTCTTCATCTAACTATTTATTTTCTTTTTTCTTCTCTTCAATAGCTATTAGGCTATCAGTTAGCTGATCATTTAATTCTTCAATCTTATCCTTTAAAGACATGTTTTCTTCATTCAGCTTTTTGACTATTTTACACAAATCATTTGTAGAGGAATCTTTCAAATCTTTTCTTAACTTTTTGATAAGCATTTGTGAGCCATCAAATTTTAATTAAGTTCCTCATTTTATTTTTCAGATCTATCAAGATCTTCAAGGGCTACTTCAAGACTCTTTTTCAAATTTTTCGCTTCTGCTAAATCCATGATCTCCTCAAGTGGTTAAACTTTATTTCAGACGACCAGAGCTCTGATACCAATTGTTGGAAACACTAAAAGGGGGAGAGGGTTGAATTAGTGTTTGATTAATTATTAAATTTTAGAAATTTGAACATAAGTAAAATAGATAACATATGGAGCATAACATAATAACACATAACACTAAGTCTATTTACGGGGATACCTTGATCAGAGGAAAACCTCGGTGGGAATTAGTACCCACAAATAATTGTACTAGTATAATGAACCTGTTAAAGTTCCTTTGCCCTGTGAGGAGCAGTATTTACAATGCAAGTACAATGACCCTGTTAGGAGTCTTTACAAGACCCCAACTAGATGTGGTTGGCTCACTACCAGAGCTTACTGCTCAATAAAATGAAGGCTACAACCTTCTGATGACTGATATATACTATATCAAAATTGAACTGTTGTAATGACACACTTGTCTGATTAGTTACGTTTATGCACTGATGCTTAAATAAATTGTAGAATTCTACTTCATATTGACTTTCTCATATTTCTCTTCTTGAAATATTCTCTTCTTTCCCTTCAATGAACATTAATACAAAAGTGCATGTCTAATATATATACTTGCCTAAATAGACGCGACTGAAAACAAGACCTTAGTCGGCCCAAAAACAACATTCACAACGCTTCCAAACAAATTTTCTTAAGTGTGTTTACAATAATGTTTAAGATATAATTAATAACTTATTACAGTAGGCACATAGCCTTTACAAAACAAAAGATTATATGCTAATCCAAAAACTAAGGTTGGCTCCATACTCTATTTTATGAACTGTTAGTGCACTTAATCTTTCTGTAACTTTTCCATACTGTTATTCCATACCATGCGTGTATAGGGTAATAACAAAAACATATCATAGATCTTATGTATGAATGTGCATATCTTGATTCATTCTAACGCACGTGTGTTGGTGCTCTGATCGACTGCATATCTCTATTCTGCTTTGTCTTCTATACTTAGCAAATTTTTTCTCTTCGAAGTTTGCTGCCAAAACTTTATATGACTTTGTTGCCATAATGACAACATAAAATAAGTCATATTCTCCTTGAGAGTCAACTTGCCAACACTATGCTTCCTTTCCCCTACACTATTTTTTTGTGGCGTATAAGGAATGGTAAGCTTATGCTTTATACAAAAAGATCTCAAGTAAGAACGAAAAGCATTATTAACATATTCAATACTATTATCTATTCTAATAATTTTAATTTTAGAACCAGATTGCCTTTCCAAAAACATATAAAATTCAGAAAATGTATCAAGAACTTGATCTTTAGTATACAAGAAATAAATCCAAATTTTTCTTGTAAAATCATCCACAAAGGTAAGATCATACTTTGAACCTTGTATGGAGATGTTCTCCATTAGACCCAAAAGGTCACTATGAATAAGATGTAACTTATGAGACGCCCTCCATTAAGTACCATGAGGAAATACTCCCTTTTAATTTTTCCACTCATTCCCCCTGTGCATGTAATTTTAGATGGAACAATAGAGGGTAATCCTTCAACCATGTTAGATTTTTGCATCAAAGAAATATAATCATAATTCAAATGGTCGAGCCTTTTGTTCCATACATTGAAATCAATATTAACTTTCAAAGAGTACCTTGAAGAGGCAAACTCATAAAATTTAAACATGTTATCATGATCCATCTTAGCATTAGCAACAACATGATCAGTGTTAGGATCAATAATATAGCACATATCCTTATAAAAGTCAACTTTGTAATCTTGACATAATTGAGCAACTGAAAGAAGATTAGATTCCAATTTAGTAACATAAAGAACATTGTGTAATTTTCCATTTGGAACATCAATATCACAAACTCCATCAACTTTTCAACTATGATCATTATCTAATTTAATAGAAATATTAGTAGTATCAAGTTTCAAAGAATCAAATACTTCTCTATGAGATGTAATATGATGAGAAGTGCCACTATCAATAATCCATTATAAACCATGAGTAGCTTTATAACAAGCAATAAAAGCACGATGAGATTGATTACCTTGATATTTGAAGTTATTACTTGTTATAAAAGGTAATCAACATTGGATTCATTGGATTCTTATCATTTTTCTTTTTAAAACAAACATTAGTTAGGTGACCATCTTTTCCACAATAAGTACAATGTTGATTCCTATTTTGTTGATTGTTGTAATTATTGTTATTATTATTGTATGATGGCCTAGAATTAGGCATGTTACTTGAATAACTATTATTATGATTATTTTTATTTGAATAACCATTATTATGATGATTATTATTGGAAGTATGTGATTTATTATTTTAATTTTGAGTTTTAGACACAAAAGCATGTTCATAAGATTTAATAGCACCAAATTGTAATAATTTAGCTTCCTCTTAATGTAATAAATTTTGAAAAATAGCATAAGTTAAATGAGGAGCTAAACTAGGAATAGCAAGTTGAGAATGAATATTAGCAATAAAATGTTGAAATTCTTTAGGAAGACATTTCTTGAGAATGGTAGTAATTAATCTAATATTAGTTAAAGTAAGATTAACATCACTTAATTGAGTTTTAATAGCATCAAATTTAAGTAAGAATTCATCCATAGTTTTGAAATCTGTATACCTCAAGTCCTCCAAGTTGTCTTGGAGTTGAATCTTTCAAGTTTCAGTGGAGCTGTCATATGTTTGTTGCAAAATGTCCCACGCTTGATGGCCTTTGCTGTAATGTCCATCAAGACGTAGAGATCAGGAACAATTGAGAGACCAATTAATCCAAGAGCTTCTTCATTTTTAGTTTTCCAAGCATCTTTCTCATCTTGAGAAGTAGAGGCAGATGGTTCAATAGAGGCATTTATAGAAGCTTCAAGCAAATGTTTAAAATGGAATAGAAAAGAAACATGTGTCTTCCATTGATGATAGTTAGAATTGTTTAATTTGATTTTCTAAACTAGGGTACACCTAATTAATTTATAGAAAATATAATATTATCTAAAATGAAATGAAATACAATAAATATATAATGATAAAGATCGAGGAAAATAAATTTAACTTAATGTAACTCAAAATTTGAATGGTTAAAAAGATATTTGAAAAAAAAAATAGTTTAAATGAAGGAACAAATTTTAATTGCAATGAATTAACAAAACAACAATTGAAAATATACAATTTCTAAATATACAAAATATGAGACCTTTGCTATCCAAATTGAAGATTTGTCTAAACAAGTTGGAGAAGAATTCTATTATTGTCAAAAATATTTTTAATGGTCTTAATTATATTAGAAAAAATAGAAAGGAAAAATATAAGAGAGTTTCTCAGAGAGTGATTACAACCTCCTTAGTAAGCTATCATTTGAGAAAGGCTCTCTTTATGAGAAAAACTTATGTTAATTTCAACATAACTCATAAAATTTGGATCGATAACATGCAAGAAGAGAATGACTCAACGATCCTCTTCAAAATGATACACAAGATTTTGATGGGAGGCTTCCATGTTTTGATAAGAAGAAAACTAATAAGATAAAGGATGAAATTCAACTATTTAGGCACTCTAACTCTCGATTATCACCCAACGCAAAGAATTTTTCAAAGTTAAGAATTGGCAATCGAGACCACACACCGCATCATAAACATTTCTTAAAATCAAGTCAAACATTGTTTTTAAAAAAAATTGTGACACATAGCCAAATTTGCAAAAATATAACGAAGGGTTTTTTATTCTCTCAAGCCATTTATTATGTAACTCTTAATATTTTTAATACTTGTTGTAAATACCATAAACTATTATGCTACATTTATTCTACTTTTCATACCAACAAAATTGTATAGGAGTTTAGTGTAATGTTACTGCTAAAATCATTGAGGGACTTTCTAGATATACTTTTATGTCACAAAGATGATGGTTGCTTTATTTTTATATAGAATTGATTTTTTAAATGAGAAATGTTCACAATTTGGTACCTTTTCAAAGTTTGTTTCATATTTTCATGAGGGCAGTAAACACAAATTCAGAAAGAAAATTGTTGAGAAAAAATATGCGAGATGTTCAAACATACATTGAAGAGTGCAGGTGAAGGGTCTAGATGTGAGTTGGTTACAAAATAATGTAGTGTTTCTAATTTTATTTCAGGTTTTAATGAATTTTTTTCTAAAAGTATACAAGGCATAGTCGTATGTCTCAATGGTTGGATCAACAATCAAGATGTGTAAGGACTGTTGGAGTTCCCTAATGGTTTAATAACTAGGTTTATAAGACCATAACTTAAGGATTGGATATTCATATTAAGAATTTATCTCATCATTATGAAGGTTCATTTCTATGTCAACCTAAGGACATAATACTTCAAATGGTTCAACACTATATGTGCACTAGGAAGCAACTGAAGAAACACCTATTCTAATCGTCTAAGAGACAATTGTTGGAAACTAAATTACTAGTCCAACAGCGTAAACAATGAAGAAGAAGATACTAATAATCTTAGTGTTGCAACTAAAAATATATTAGTCCTCAATAAATAGAAGATGAACTACTCTATTCTTCCTTAGCTACAAAAACAGACACAAAATGGAATTCTAGTGGTTGTAGGAGCAAAAAAATTTCACGACTGATTCTAACTACCAAACAGAAAATTATTTACTAAATAGAATAGATGGGATCCTCCTCAAGTGGGACCCCTTGAGTTATTCTCCTAGAAACTAACTCAAATGTGAAATATTAAAGAAATATTTCATTCATTATAAACTTTGTTACATCATAACACTAAATAGGTTTGTATTCCTTTATAATAGTAAACTAAAAATAGAATTACAACATGCAAAAGATCTAACCTCTGAGAGGAACATCAGATAATTATTTATAGAAAGAGAACTTAACTAATCCTAACTATTTTTTCAATCCACTCCCAACAGAATAGAAGGATTAATTTTATTGAAAGCATGAAAAGAGGCGAGGAAGTTGTGCATGAGAAGGATGTAGTCAACTTAATCCTATTTCAGATAAAATCTAACACAACAGTCCTTCCCTAAATTTATCCAACTAATAGACATGATCTTTGAAAGAAGATCTATCACATATACAAAATTTGGAAGTCTTTAATCACTTGACTCCTTCAACACCTTGTCCCATCTTGACGTCTTCAACAACCGGTAAGTTGGGAGGATTTCCTTCCACTTTCTAAAATTACATCATAATGTTAGCGTGCACAACAATTGCATATCAATAATTACTTCAAAATAATATTTATTCAACCATGTGCAACATTAAAATAGACATGTCACATAGAAAATTAATATTAAAAAAAAGCTTCAAGGATAAGATTATGTCCCATGTTCAACAAGATTCAAGAAAACATCATTAAAGTATCAGGAAACATGCCCTAAAACCACTAACAACAGTGGAAAAAATATCAAAAATCCTAAAGATAGTGAGCCATTAATTGTGCTCATTAAGGAATCTTTCCCAGTTAGCACTATTATATCAGTGGTTAATTTTTCAAAAAAAACTACACATTGCAACCATAGAATGAGGTACATGCTCAGTGTCAAAATTCTATTTAGATTTCTATTTTTATCCACATATCATATGTATAGGCCTTGATAGTACAAAAGAGGATAGGAAGATAATCATGGAGTATCATTTTTATACGAGTGATGATAGATCTCACTCCTCCAAGTATGTGCAACAATTTTTTGAGAATTTGTATTATTTATTCTAGAAAATGAAATTATAGTGGTTCATCATCTCATTTGGTCAGATAACTACACGGATCAATCCAAGAATACTTGTATGTTTTATTAGTTGATTAGAAAACATGCAGAAAGGGTGTACCTCATATTTAGAGTTTTTTTGAATCTAGGCATATGAAAGAGGATCATGATGGAGTAGGTGAATGTGTGAAGAGAGCTATAGTTAAAGATTAAATAAGGATTTTAGGTGCTAAATTTTGTGATGCACATTCTATTGTTGATTGTTGATGTAGTTCAACATTGTCATAGTGATGGATACTTGATTGAGAATTGCATAGATTCTTTTGGTTGGTTGAGGAGGGAATAATAGGAGATAGATTGGATTATCATAAAATCAAATATTCTTCAAAGATGCATTTATTTTGAAGCTAAAATACAAGTACATGGATCATTTAGACACAAGAGTTAAATTGTTTTTGTCAGAGTTGTATTTAGTGGGACTGGGATCAATGTGAGTTAAGTGAGTGGGTAGATACATGGGTTCCACAATATCTATCTTATTTATCTCAAATAATATCCCCTTTCCATGATATTATTCAAAGTTAAGTTGAGTACAATTTTATTTCAAATCTTGTATAATCAGGTGTTGACGTCTAAAATATTAATTAAATTAATAACTCCTATAAATAATCAATAAATTATTTATATTCATCTAAGTATTTAATTTATTCAATTAAATATTTTCCCCTCTTGGTATTTAAATGTGATTTAAATACTATCCCAATGTATTTCAACTGAAATGCATTTTCCTCACAAAACCCTTTTTTAATAAATTCATATTATTCTAAACACAACTTAGAAACCTATCATCCCACTTTCTAAACCTACTTTCTCACTTAACTATCCTCCAATCACACTTAAAAGGTGATTCCTAACATTTTTTGTACTAATGGATTTCTCACACATGTGTGAGAAACCCATCCCAAGGAAGCCACCCAACTTCCTTAAATGGAACTAGCTTCTTGTCCCCAAACCTTGAGCCTCAAAATGTCTTAAATTATCCAAATTGACCTCTACTCTAGCCTATGTGTCCCTAATGTGGATCCTATGTGCCACCTCATCCAAGCCCTTCCCTTCCCTCCAAAAATATATTAATGGGAGTCCTTCCTACTTGTAATTCATCTCTCATTTGTGCATTTTTATCATGCTAGAATAGATCTAGAATTTCATATTTTTTTTCATGCTTCATAATCTTAGTTCTTTCTTAATCCATTAGATATCATATGCTAGGATAATGGTGAATGAATATTAGTTTTAAATTTTCATTTCAATATAGTTTAGAATTGCATTCTCATTTCTTTATTATGGGAAGCTTGAGGCTAGTTTCTTCATGCTAGTTCTTGAGATCTCTCATTATCCATTAGATGAATTTGTAATCTTAATCCACATTCAAGCAAGAAAATCACTCGGGGATTGTTCATTTTCTTTTTGAGAGAGAGCACATCTACATCTCCAAAAGAGAGAAAATCAAACAAGCCTTTACAGGTGCACTTGTTTAGAGCTCTATCCGATGTTATGGAGTATTTCTTGTTGTTTTGAGTTTATTCATGCTTTTGATCTTTATATGTTATAAACCACTAATTTTTGCACATTTAAGCTTGATCCCAATAGATTGAAGATTTCGCCATACACATTCTAGCACTCCTGGTGGGACCCATGTCCCTTAAATTTATCAAAATTTTCTTTATTTTCTTTGAAAATATATTCAGTTCATGAATCAACATCTCCGTTCTACAAAAAGGCATTTGTGTAGAAGCATTTTAAATAACCATTTGCATTATCTTTCAACATTTGACATCTCCGCCCTAAAGTGTTTTCTCCATGCTGAATTGGCATCTCTGATTTGGGAGATTTTGCAAAAACTTTGAGACTTATATCTTGTTATTTGCAGGGTCTTTTAGTGTTTTTGGTGTGTTTTGACACTTTTGCATTCTATTTTTAAGTAGATATTGACTTTTCTAAGGGTTCCTAATGTCAAAATCATTCCTAATCTTTTTATCATAAAATCACTTAAAGTAACCTTTCTTTCTAACTATTATGAGATTCTAACACTTGGGAATTTATCAGACATTTATGGGAAAAGGGAAAATTTTTCTTGTTTTTGGGCCTTTTGTGTTTTGCAGGTTACAACAACATCAACGCATACATTGATTCATCCTGAATCACCATTTGGCATCTCTACCCTGAATCATCATCTCCGTAGGTATTATACTAATTTGTTATTTCTGGTTTATCTCTTCTAATCTTGTCATTAAGGTTGTTAATCAAATAGGGATCTCTTCCTGTAATCAGCGTTTGCACCTAGTCTGCATAATTTTGTTGTTATTAACAAATGATTTGGGTGAATTTTCTTGATTTGTAACACTTGTAAAATACTTTAAGAAACTTTGGAAGCTACTACTAATCTCCTTGCAACCCACTTTCCAAATAAAACCATTTGAAACTACTCACATTGTGTTTTTGTAGGTTTCCTAAATATGCATCAACCAAATGATAGTGCTTCTTAGTGTTTATCTAGGAACATAGCTTAAAAAGGTGATTTCTTATGTTGGTCAAATCAAGCATTAAGGATTATGCTCTCTTTCTTTTTGGGAAGATCAAAAACCTAGACATGTTTTATTTGTCTTAGGCAAGTAATCTTTTAGGAATTAACAAAATGCTTTGAGTGTTTGGGAGAAAACAACATTGGATAGGAGAGTATGCTATTTTCCCCTTATGGGAAAATTAGAAATCGAGACTCCTTTTGTAGCCAATCCATGCTTTTCAAGTTAATTTCTATTTGGGCCTATCAATTGACATTCAAATCTCGTGGGAACAACCCACGTGAGAATATGGTGTAAGACACACCACTCCAACTCACATTAATCAAATTTACTTCTTGGGGTCAAAGCCTCGGAAGTAAGATATCATTTTGAGCATATACTCCTCTTTCTCTCTCTCTAATGCACAAAGTAGGGCCTTATAGTCTAAATCACGTTCACGTGACTACTCGTGCCAAGGTTATTTTTGGGGATATATGCCTTAATTGTGCTTGCATAGACACAAAGGATATATTCGAATGAATACCCTTACTAAGAACCATTAAAATAGAAGCCTACTTAATTCATCTCTGAAAGCTTGATAATATTTGTGCAAGGAGGATAGTAACCTCCCCAAGATATTTGCACATTTGTGCCACCTTGGGCATTTGGAGTTGGTAATATGACATCATGAATGGATTCATTGCGATCTTTGTGATGATTTTATTCTGATTAGCTCTTGTGTGTCTGCCTACATTTGTAAGAAAAGAGGCTAAGCCAATTTCCTTAGCTAGGTATTGCTTAGGTGTCTGCAAATTATGAAAACATTGGTGACTTGATGGAAGCACTTAAATACACACATTGCACTATCACAATATCCTATCCATCAAAATGGTCACAATTTCTTTTATTCTTCATGATTTCTTTGTCCCTTGTTGGATTGTCTTTAGATGCGCATTTGCAAAAAATTGAATGTTCCCATTTTAATCAAGGTACACTTAGTGTAGTCAATGCATTTGTTGTATGATTGAAACTCGTTCTCTCCATTGAGAAAATTCAACCAAGATACCTCGGATCAATCAAACCCAATTACAAAATAGTGATTACCTTTTGTAAAATCATTCAGTTTGACCACACATAATCAATCTCCTTAGGACATGTGCGATTTGGGGAAACATAAGAAAGTGAAAGTTGAACTACCCAATATATACCTAGAGAAAAATACAACCAATCGAGAGGCCAATAAATACCAACACATTATGAAATAAATCCAACTATAAATCCAAGATTGTGAGAAGTACAAAAAAATCATCTTCAACAACAAGATTTCATGCTTTTTGGGAAAGTATCATTTGAACCATGCCTTTGTCAACTTTGAGAGATACGAATAGTCAGCACATCGTAAAATATGTCCATTCACTCATCTTCATCCCAAAGCTTGCATCCCCCTAATTGCATTTTAGGGTCATCCCTAGTCATTTTAGTCATCCTCTTTAGGTAACACCATCCAATCAATCAAACCTCATCCAATATCCAAGTCAGTATCACAAGAAAATAAAAACGCATCCCTTACTTTGTGCCACATCCTTATGAATTGTTAAGAGACTACATCTCAATCAATCTCATCCCTTAGCTTTACTCCTTGACTAATAACTTTATAATATAACTGAATTTGTCCTTGTAACCTCATCACATTGATCTAAAGATTGGTTCACATGGACAAAGAATCCCATCTTTTTAAAGACCACAAGTTTGTCTTAGGTCGCAAGTCACACCCATTTAATCCTGTATTAGGTAAAGAAACTCAACATTCCCTTCAACACCAAGTCATTCCTTAATCCCTTAAAACATCCTCATTATTTTGCATCATCACTATCATCCTTAGGTATCTTCCAAATATTTGCATATTAAATTCTAAGTCTCACATCATCATCATCCTTCGACCCATTGACTTGGTTTCATTTGTATTCATCACTCATAAATTTTAGGTCATTCATTTCATGCCACCTGAAACTCATTACAAGAAGATTAATCATATGGATCCTAATCTTTCCACTAGCTCGTTTGACCCAACAATGGACCCTAACAATTCCATTTTCTCTTTTGACCCCTGACATTAAGTACAAATTGAACATGTATGAGCTAATCCAGATGAGGTCGCTACCACCGACTCCATGGAAGCTTTCATGAGTCATCCCAGATATGTGCACATGGTCAGTTGCATCATAGGCCATAATAATGCTACCATTCTTAAAACTTTCAGTGTGAGGGTATTCTTATTCCACCTAGACTCCTTCCACCAAATATAGCACGTCCCATACATATCCCAGCCAACATGTTTCAGCCCATAGTGCAATAAATCATTGATCCGAGCCTAAGAAAATTGCAAATAACCTTAATTATACCCCACTTACTCTAGCCAACCACCACCCAACCCATAGTACATAGTACAACACTATCAACCCCCTTCTCCATTATGGGAGCTTCATATTGTAATCCTCCAAAATCTCAACCAACCTAAAAGGCCGCTACCCAAGTTACACAACCTACCATTAACCAAATAGCTTCTATCTGGCCTATTTCTACCCAACCAATTGTCTCACAGCCACTAGCTACACAAGCCATGGCCACTTCCACAACAACATCATTACCCCCTCCCCCCAATTTCTCCACCATAGCAGCAGTAGTCACAATTCACCATAGGCATGCCACCCACAAGAGCCTTCAACCAACATTTGTTTCCTCAAGGCCCTACATTCCATGCCCAACAAGAACCATTATCGCAAAGTGCCTCAACACCCCACCCACAACCTAACATCCAAACACAACCCAATGTGCCCACTTGCAAACAAGATTCCCAAGCCATTCAAACCACACAAGAAACCTCATCATCTAATTGACACTATTCCTAGGAAGCCTTACAAGCCTTTGGATTTCCTATGCATTCATACATCACAAACCCTCCTACCTCCCAAGCACAACATTAGTTTCTCAACCCCTTTTTCTACCACACAATTCACAACACAACCACCCCAACCTCAACAACCAACCTTTACCAATTATTTGATCATGCCTCCATCCATAGAAATGCAAACCATACCACCTCCCAAAAAACCAAATACTTCCATACACATCAACTACCTCACTCCCCCTCTGGAGGGATGAACATGCAAGGCATCTATCTATCATAAGGTAGCACTAGCACCCATTCAACCTACATGGGTGAAACCTATGCTCATACGTCCTACCAAGTGCCACAACAAGCACAACCCTTATACCAAAAACCTTCACAACCATAGAAGACCTTACTTCCACTCCCTCAGAAGTATTACACCCAAAATAAAAGAGTCGCTACTCCCATCACAACCCGCTTATGCAGTCGGTCAATCTCCTTACTATACTCCTCAATATCCCCCACAAAATGCTTCATATTCCCCAGTGCCATTTGAACCATACCAAGCACCACCATCCAATGTTATGGGAGTACCCACCCCATCACCTATCAACTCAGAATGGGATTAAACGAAGAATTCTCTTAAGGAGATCCATGCAGGGACCAAAAGCAAGACCGTAAAATTCAACGAAGTGTGTCCTTATCTACTTGACTGCTCCATCATAGCATTTCCCTTCCCCAAACACTTTGAAACTCCCAAATTCAACAAATATAGAGGCAAGAGAGATCCCATCAGTCATGTCAAGGAATTCTACATGGCTTTCCAAGAGGTCACCTTTAGTCACAACTATCTCATGCCCCACTTCCCAAAAATCTTGGGAGGGACAGTGCTTGAGTGGTTTTATAAGATTCCCTATGGCACTATCACAATATTTATAAAGTTATCCAAGAAATTCATGTTGCAATATGTGCACAACATTGAGAGTGAACTAGCTCTCTTGGATTTATGCAATTCCAAACAAAAGGGGGGAGAAAGCTTGGAAAATTACCATCAAAAATGGTAAGGACACGCTATGAGACTATAATATAAACCCCTTGAAAGGCACTTGACAAAGATATTCATCGATAATCTATACCCCAACCCATCTCATCGCATGTGCATGAATTACATACAAACTTACCAAGAGATTTGAGGAAAGGGAATGGACCTCAAGAAGGGCCTTCTAGAAGATGGTACCATCAAGCATTATAAACAAACATAACATGACAGGTCCAAAAATGATCATTCATGCTACTGGAACAAGAATAAAAACATAGTAACTGATGGTGCCACAGAAAAAAGCATATCAAACTAGTTGTAGCTGGATTAAAGCTACTAAAACCTCTTGTCTATCAACCAAAGGCCAATCAAACATATCCTATATCAGTCCCTTAGGGATAGTTCAAACCTCAGGTCAAGAATATCCAAAAGCATATGTTCACCCCTCTAGGTGAACCCTTGGACATCATCATCCATAGAATGGCTAAGTCCAATCTAATTGTGTACCTATAGACTCAACCATTTGACGAGTCTACTCCAAAACCCACTTGGCATAATGAGAATGAGTACTATGACTATCACTGTGTTAAGGGACACACCACCATAAAGTGCATGGAACTAAAGCACTATATCTAGGATCTCATAGATCATGAAGCAATTACAATGGAACCTCTAACACAGACCTCTTCTAATGCAAACCATCAAATATACCAAAATGTGTTTCCTCAATACAACACTGGAAAAGGACCTGCCAAAACCAATCCACCCTTGAACCAAGGCAAAGGTAGATAATGGGATTATGCTGATGGAAAATATTACACCACTGCCTATATCAACTATGATAATTTCTGTTAGCACAGCAAAATTTTGGCTTTTGTGGTCCTTGTTCCTATCTTTTCTTGCTAGGTTTGAGCGATGTTCTTAAACCCTAGTTGTTCTTCCATGATGGTTAAACCCTTAAGTAAATTATGCTCTTTATAAAATGAATTTACTTTTTGAGGTCAATTAAGTCTATTTTTACCATGTGCTTTTATTTTGTCATGCGCGGGGCCTATCCTTTTTATCTCCTAAGTCCTATTAGAGTATGTTTTATTTTTCCCTAAGTGCTAAGTCCCTGCGGGTTTTATTTGACACATCTATTGAGTAGGTTCATTTTTATCTGACAGTGAGCGCTTTCCCTTAATCAGAAGATGATCATTGAATATCCATTAATGCATCAAGCCTGAGTGTCATCTTTCCATTCTAAGATCATGAGGTCAGCATATTCTAAAGCCATTGAGAAGATTTTTCACCTTTGTATTTGTTTTCATCACATAGTTTGTGTGTTTCCGACATCAAGACCTGCAAGAAGGATAATCTTCAATGCTTCATGCTTGTGAGACACGTGGAAAGTGGCCAAGCTAATAGGGAAGTTAATGTGTGGTTTGATCTAATCTAATCTAATGGTAGGCATGATCCCATAAAGGTCAATATGTGAGGAAGTATTCATTAAGGCATTGCGCCTAATGAAAATGTGTCCTTTCTAGGAAGTGGGGCATGTAGTTTGTATAGATAAAGAGGGATTGTCAGATCATTTCAATCAAGTGGTCGGGATAAAGCCTTAATCAGAAGATGTAGGGAAGTTAAATATTTGTGGCTATTGGAAATGAGTTGAGTAACTAAGAGGGGAGGGGTGAACCAATTACCACAAAAACAAATCCAAGTCCCTTAGATATCTTAAAAAAACTTTTCAGTGTTGCTCGGTTGACACAGATATTCTATTGTCATTCGATTAACATAGAAAATCTTAATATATTAACTATGATTAATGTTTAGTGATTAATTGCAGAAACATAAATCATAAAAAAAAAACATGTACATAGATAACACCAAGATTTAACGTGGAAACCCAATTTGGGAAAACCACCAATTGCAACTAGTTACTATTTTTCACTCTTCTAAAGTGAGCCCTATTAGTAGCCAACCCTGTTAAAGGATACAATGCACACTATTAGGTGTGACCATGTAAGAGGATTTAATCACCCTATAAGGAGTGGCCTTGTGGCGAGCTCTTCAAACACTTCAATGTAAAAATGTTACCTTGTGAGAGGATTTACAAAAGACTGTTAAGTCTACTCTATTAAGAGATTTGGATCACTACTACAATTGTTAGAGAGTAACAATAGATTGACCTGTTTGATGAAGCAATTGTCTTTGTTGATTCAGATCTCTGTTCTGGCTTTATAATTGGATCCTTACTGATCAAATATTCTATTGCGGCTATGTCTGGATGTTCTGTCCTTAATTAGAATCCCATCTAATTTTTCCTTCACTCTTCATATCAAAACAAACACACACACACACACACACACACACACACACACACACACACACACACTTCTTATCTTCTTACACTTATTCAATCCAAAACTTGACATTTTCTATATATGATAGGCATATAACCAATTAAACATAAACTGTAAATTGTTGTTAGTTAGCTGACACTAAATTCTTAACTCGGTCAAAAATGAAATCCTTCAATGCCCGACCATCACTATAATGCCCGAGTGAACTCGGTTAGAAATAAAAATCACTTTGGTCTTCTTCAATGCCCAAGAGAGCTTGGCATACACTATCTATGCTCGAATAGGATTATACATTTTTGTAAACATCACTACATTTGTGTAAACACCAATGACAATACATAATTGAATAATTTTCATCAACAATCTCCCCTCTTTGGTATTGATGGAAACACAATATGTCATAATACAAAGAATTATATAGAAACAGACACAAGAATAAAATTTTATTAATGTCCTTAGCTTCATTCTGATTCTCATCTAGAAAACTCCCTTTGTCTTTACAATATCTCAAATAAAAATTTGTCCCTCTGTCAATAATATTCTTTCCCCTAATAATTTATTTGGCATGACATCAATAATCTCTCCCTCTTAGACAACCAATTCCAAAGACACTGTCCAATAAATATCCAATGAAGTTCTAATGTACCTATTTGTACTGATTTATATGCAATAAGTTGTAATAATCTACATCAACATGTTAAATTTGTTTTGTAGCTCAGTTGATGCACCACTAATTTGTCCATTAGTGAGCCTCAATTAGGGGAATCACCCCTAGCTTTCCTCTAAGATACAAGAATTTATCCTTAGGTAACAATTTTGTGAATATGTCTACATTTTTTTCTTTAGTATTCACATATTCCAACCTTACTTTCTTGTCCTAAACCAAATCTCTCAAAATATGATACTTTATTGCAATGTGCTTAGTCTTAGTATGCATCACAGGGTTCTTTAAAATGTTAATTGCACAAGTGTTGTCACAATAGATAATGACTGGTTCTTGATTTCTTCCTTCATACAAAACAATAGTTGTTTGAACCATATGATCTGAACAATTCACTACTGCAGCAACATACTCTACCTCTACTGTAGACTGAGAAATGCAATTTTGTTTCTTACTGATCCAAGAAACTAACCTCTTACCAAGAAATAATGCTCCACCACTTGTGCTCTTTCTATCACCAACACTTCCTACCCAATCAACATCAGTAAAAGTATTCAAATCAAAGTTTCCTCCTTTCGTATTGTTAGAATTAATTTAGAATAACTAAGAGGGGAGGGGTGAATCAGTTATCCTTAGGTCTAGATGTAGCAAATAAAAAATTTATGTATTTCAGATCTACTCGATAGTAGTAGCATATGTCAACAACTTAATCATGCAATTTATTGTCAATTGAAATTAGCTTGTAGAAATATAACAGTAAAACAAACCATCAACATTTACACAAGTTGAAACAAGTATTTAACGTGGAAAGCCAATATGGGAAAAACCACCAATAACATGCTACCAAGTTTTCACTCTTCTAAAGGGATGCCCTATGAGGAGCTAACCCTGTTAAAGGTTACAATAACACACTGTTGGGTGTGACCTGGTTAAAGGATTTAATCACCCTGTCAGGAGTGGCCTTGCTAGAGGACTTAGAACATTCCACCTGAATGTCACCTTGTTAGAGGATTTATACCAATGATTGTTAGGTCAACCTTGTTAAAGGATTTAACTGATACAATGGTTAGAAATTAATTAGTAGTTGTGATATGGTACATACAACTTACTTTGCAATTCAAATCCAATTATAGCTTTGATGTTAACTTATTGGATAGCCTGCATTGTCATTTCAACGTTCTGATCTACTTGGAAATCCATCAAGAAATCACACATGCAACTCTCTGCTTCTGTATTCAGCCTTCTCTACTAGATCATGCCAAACAGTAAATCAACTATGCAAACCTTTTGCATACACATCCACTTCTTGCACTCTCAATGAATAACCCCTTGAGGTTATCATATACCTCTCTGTTTAGGTCAGATAAATCTTTTGCCACTTAAACAAGATCATAGATCTTAGGTTAGGTCAGATCCAACAGATCATTCCATCTTTGCATTACATTTACTTCTCCAAAGTAGTCTCTAATTAAATCTTGAAACCATGCATTAATTACGGTTACCCATACATTAAATGATGTGGATCAATCTTTAATTAACATTAGATATCCCAATAAAATTAACTAAGTCAGCCAGAGATCTCAAATCTCATCATTAATCCAATTACTGTAAGTCAACCAACATCACTGTTTCCACTTGGCAATTTCAATGGTGCTCGGCATTGAACAAATTTTCTCGTCACGAACAAATTTGCTCGGCACAAGAAACTTTGCTCAGCACAAGCCAAAACTTTCTCGGCACAGAATAGCTAGAAAAACTATGTTTGAAAGATAAACAACTAATTACTTTGCCAGAGTGCCAACTGATCAAGTACCCTTTTATTTTTCTTAACTCAACCATTCACTTGGTCTTCTTGTTAGATCTTCTTCATCAACAATAGATATGGTACTCAAACAGATAACAACAGTCTCACTAGTTAATTTTTTATAGCAATGACAAAATAACAATTGTTTGCATTGTCACTTTCCAACAATCTCCCTCTTTGGCATTGATGGAAACACAAAATATTAAAACAATGATTTAACAAGCATAGTTACCAACAAATCCAAAAAGTCACCTGTGTTCCTTGATATGGACGAATCTTCATTATTGTCTTTAGCTTCATTCTGATTCTTATCTGTAAAACATTTCTCCCTTTGTGTCTATAATCACACTGTAATCATCTGTGTCTAATCATCTGTAGACTCCCTCTAAGTAGATAATCACTTCAATGTTTTCAATAGTAACTTCTGCCTCTATGTAATCTTTCCTTCTTTGTAATCTCTCTTTCTTGGCAATCTCTTCCTCTTTATAGGTAATCTCTCCCTCTTTGAAAACAATGCCAAAGACTTCGATATCATTATAATTTAGATCTTTAGTATCATGTTGATCCTGTCATCTTGATTATGACTAATTTTCTTTTCTATCCTTGTTCATCTTCACAACTTTAGCCAGCATCCTAAAGTGTGACTTACTTGTTAGTAATAACTGAGAGGGGGGGCGTGAATCAGTGGCCTCAAAACTTTATCCTTTTAAAGTTCAATCCACCAATTAATACACCTCAGATTATTAAGTCCCTACAAGATGTATGCCTTTGAAATACTTGAGATAAATAACTGTCTGTCGATTTACCTTGTCTGTCCTTATTCTCCTTGATAACTGATAAGCAGTAAAACTTATTTATTGATACTCAGTAAATATGCAGAGTATACCAGTCATTCCATAGATGCATATGTGAAATGTAAAACAATAAAGTAACAAACCATACACACATAACACAAGGATTTTAACATGGAAACCCTGTTAAGGGAAAAAACCACTGGGACTAGTACCCCAAATTTTCACTCTTCTGAAGTGAGCCCTGTTAGGAGCCAACCCTGTTAAAGGTTACAAACACACTGTTAAGTGTGACCTTGTTAGAGGATTTTTATACATAGATTGTCACTAAGTATCTGGCATCTACCCTACCATCCTTGAATTAGCCTCTAGACTGTCAATAGGCTTTATGCTAATCTTACTACCACCCTTGAATCAACCTTCTTCTTAGACTGTCAATAAGATTTAGGTAAGACTGATGCTACTATCATGAGTCAACCTTCTGGTAATCTGTCAGGATATACCTCAATTACAAAAGATTGTTAAGTCCTGCTTTGTTAAGAGACTTAATGCTTCAATGGTTAAACTAAAACACAATGACCTATTTATAATGCAACTTTGAATTGTAGATATTCAGATCTATTTATGTAGAATACCTTTCTGATCAATGTATCAATTCTATTCCTTTGTTCTTCATTATTTCTTCTTTGTGATGCTATGCTTCACTATGTGTCGGTGTCTGCAGAATTCTTTAGCTCTCCCTTAGCTTGATTGATCAGGACTGTATGAAGTTTAACCTTCATCAATTTCTCTTCAGCATCTTCTTTCAATTCACTCCCCCATGTATCTGATTGCTTTTTGGAAATAAATTATGCTTGTCTCTTATATAGACATGATATTCCTTAATTCTTGGTTCTTGATTCTTGATTCTTGGCGCGAAAAATAATCCAGCCAAATTGATTTATGGCTTTAACTCCTGATTTATATCATAGTTATCTTCTTGCTAGCTGTAAAAATCATCTTTAAATCACTTAACTATGGTTGAATAAAACAAATAAAACAACCAGTTAAGTCTATCCTTAAGCTCTACCAGCTAGATATTTTGTCATTTTCTGATCTCTCTATTCTTTCGGTCAATTCTGTAATTCATCGCCGGTGACAACTGCCAATTACGTCGGTGTAACTTCAGTTAGCTTCAGGATCTCCATCCGTCAGGTAGCATTGGATCTTGCTCATTGGGAAACACTATTTTTAGCTCGTCGGGCATCCTGTGATTTTTCTTCGTCAGGCAACACTGTCTTCTATTCGTTGGGTATCACTGTGACTTTATCTCTGTCTTTATCGATGGTGTGCACTCCGCCGGTGTGGTCTGTCACCTGGTGAATACTTGACTTCTATGCATTGCTGAGAGAATAAATTCTATTCCATTGATTCTTTGAAGTCTTTTGCATTATGTATATGACCATACAGATGATATCAAGTTGACATCAATGACAATACAAACCATTAATTGATTTAATGTGTTGCATCATCTTCAACTTAACATTATCAAACATTCAATCAGTTACAGGTCATCAATCTCTTCCTTTTGCATTAATGGAAACATACTATATTATCACACTATAATATTTCCAATACAACATGAAATACAATTGTTGAGATTCATCAAATTACCAAACAGTTTCTTTTGATAACTGATAAAAATGTCTAACTGTCGGTAAGCTCTATGTTAGCTTAGATTTGATTCTTGCAGCTTTCTCTGTTTCTTCCTTTGATGTGTTGTGACCTCTATTGATGTCAATTTCTCTTTTCTTCTTTGATGTCTCTATCTTGTATTTGCAACTTTTATACAAATACTCTCCCTATGGATATGATCTCTCCCTGTTTGGAGTAATTTGATAATGAATAGTTTCTGATGATGATGATAATATGAATACATTCTCTCCCTTTGACATTAATGCCAAAAAAATATTTTCACAAATATCTGACATTTTGTCAAACAATGTCTTATGTCCATAATATATTCCTTGAATTTCCCTTATCCATCATATAAAAATTTGCTTTGGTGCTTGGTTCTAATATATACCTTTTTGTATATAGATGTAGCTTTGAAGTTCAGCTTCTAGTTACATCAATCATGAATGATATACTGATACTATATGGCTGATGCAGCTTTCAATCCTTTTACTGACTGTTAGACATGGGTTTGACCCCTAGTCTTTTCTTCAGGTACTCAAATGTATCCTTGGGCAGTGGCTTGGTGAAGATATCGTCCAATTATTCTTTTGATTGTACATATTCAAGTATGACCTCTTTTTCTTGAACTTGTTCTCTCAAATAATGATACTTGATGGCAATGTGTTTAGTCTTTGCATGCATGACTGGATTCTTGGAAATATTTATTGCA